>NIUQ01002857.1:0-19965 GCA_002796945.1 Plectus sambesii
TGGCGCATAGATTGCGTTTGAAGTTCAGAGACAAGTTATTATACTGTAGCAGAATATCGCTATAGTAGCATACACAGATATAATGCTTGAGCAGCAAAGGTTTTGGGGAAGGCATCATCCTCGCACCACCATTACACACACGCATAAAACAGTTGACAAGCAATGAAATAAATAAAATGACAGGTATAGTGTTTGTAAATTACTGCTGCGATTAAGGAGGTAAGCAGCGCCCATTTTCGACGTGTGGTATCTATTTTTAACCAGTGGTTTGATATTATTTAACTAAGTAGGCAGTGAAAAATTAGATGAGTATAAATAAGGCACCGAACAACTTATGAATGCTTCATATTTTGGACAATATATTACAAGTTTAACAATTCATAATCTTTTTAACCTCCTAAATGCACCACGCTTATTTAGTTGTTTATCAATACTTAATTATGATAATGTTCAGTTTTATTATTTTTAAATAACTCACGATAACGAGCAATGATGTCGTCTATTTAATGCTTGAAAGATTCGAACCGGTGATGACGAATGAAACGTCATGCGAATCGCTGCTATTGCATCACATCGATTTGTGATGTCACTTCTGCGCAAAGCAGAGCGGGACTAACGCGCACGCGCCAAAATGAGCTGACTGATCGACTTGCTAGAAATATAGCAGTTGCGCGAAACACACGCAAAAATCGACATGAGCAAGACAACAAGAAGGACGCGTTTGCGGTGCATCTTTTTGCAGTTGTTTAAAATTTAGAGCAACTTATCGCTAATAAATTCAACCCTATTTCAGTAGCTCTTAAACAAGCGTCTAGATGTCCATAGCTGATATATTGCTCTCTAAAGTCAAAATTTCTTTTCTAAACTTGTTTTTAGAAAGTCTGACCGGACAGAATTTAGTGCCAGCTTTTGAAGCCGAATTCTTCACTCCAATATGCGGCGGAATTTTGTGCTTCTTGGTAAAAGTATCGATCAATTCTCAGAATGCGAAGTGCACTCTTCATTAGTTGCCTAGCAACTTGAAGAACCGGGAAAAATGGCCTCATCTGCTGGTTTTTACTGAAAGTTCATCATTAAAGCATTGCGCATCGTTAATTTTTTGTGCATTAACACACATCGCTGTAATCAAAGCTGACAAGGCAAGATTGCGAACCGCTGTTAGCTTACGAACTGCTGTCAACCTTGATCCCTTCCTCCCTACTTGCCTCTTCGTTCTCTTCTTCTAAGAGTCTTTCTTTGTCTCTAACCCAGCAGTATAACTTTAGAACCCCCTCGACTCCCGATCACCTTGGTTATACTCCATTGGTCACCAAAGATTGCCAGTTATTGTGATTATGCGCTACTGTAATTAAATAAAGCAGAAGAAAACTTCTCAACTCTGATAGATTGGTTGCAGTTTAACAAAATTTTTGATTATTGAAAATAATGACGAATTTTGGATAAAACAAAAATGTCATCAAAGCTGTGGCATTTGCTGTTCTATTCTGGTAGGACTTAAAATTACTAAATCGTAATTGACAAGCATTCTTAAAATTTTCTTTCAGAATTTGTCTTTGTTAGCACCACTTCAACTGGCAGCGAATCACTGGTGGAAGTATTTGCTCGAATTCCAACAATATTCTATGCGTGCGTTTTTCATTCACTAACAATCATAGGGAAGAGCCGAGGATTTTATCCCGGAACTTTAGAGCAAGCAATCAATGTTCACCTTATATACGTCTACTAAAACCGCACCTTTTTCATAAGTAGCAGAGCCTGTTCAGTTAATTTTGTCTTTATTTGATGCAATTGAGAGAATTAAAGACAAATGAAGATGCGTTAGAGTAACAGAGGTGTAACATTTTTGATTCTGGAATTGCTACCTGAGAATCAAAATTGAGAATCTCATTAAAAGAGAAAATCTGTTTCGAGAATCGGGATCGAATTTGACTGCATTGTTATTTCGGGAATCGTTACATTTCTATAGAGGCGCCTCAGCCGAGTGAGCTTTCACTCACAACGTTAGTTTTGCTCCAGCGAAATTATCGCAATCTTTTTGGAATCATGAATTGAAAGCGAAAAAGCGAATATTTTTTATAGCCTGGAACGAAAATAAACAAAGTAAAATTGGAATATTTTTGTTATAGTTTCATTTGTGAAAGATCTATTCCATTCCTGTTTGATTTCACTCCTTAGAGATGATATTACTATCCATTTTTGTTTCGAGAAAGTAAGATGAGCAGCCAAATCGATAAAGATATTACTTGAAACATTAATATTGAGTCCCTAAAGTGCCATTGTGCATATTGAAGATTATAGATTATACAATCATTGAAGGGATTTCAGAGGATAATGAATACATGTACCGGGTTTTTCCGAAAAACCGCCCCCCCAAATGACAGCCCCGGGGGCGCTTTTTAGGAAAATCAGTCCGAAAAAGCGCCCCTGGGGCGCTAATTAGGATCTAAAATTTTTATTCGTGGCTCACGATAACAAGTAACGTAATTGTACTTTTATTTGTCGTTTCTAATAGATATTGCAATTATTTAAAGCACAGCTTGTTTCTCTCTGCTATGTTACTTTGTTGCTCAGTATAATGGCGTTATTTTACGCTGTTTTTGTTGATAAATGAAGAAAAATTTATGTGTCATTTCGACTACTTTCCTAAAAAGCGCCCCCGGGGCGCTTTTTTGGATTGAAGTTGAAATCGTCAAAAGTGCTCAAACTAAAAAAGCGCCCCGGGGCGGTTTTTCGGAAAAACCCGGTACCAGGAAGTAATGAAGCTTTTGGGAATTAAGCTAAAAATATAAAATTTTGAGAAGTTTAATTTCAGCGTATCTTAAGCTGACCGCAAAAAACATTTTCATCAATTTTGTTCAACCTCCTCCCTTCTCATTGCTCACTGATTTCACCACTTATTTGCTGTCGTAGTTTTGAACGAGGATTTTATTCAGAAACGCCTTCATCTTTCTCGCTATGGTTGTAGTTACAATCTACTGCTGCGTCAATCCTGAAGGTCCGCTCCGTCGCGGTGGCGCAAAACAAATTCCCACCATTGAGCTGAGCGAACGAGTTTCAAACGGACACGGTGAGATGGTGCAATTTTATTAACTTCAATACAGTCTCACTTTGAGATCCGCTATGGTCTAGCGGAAGGATTTACGGCTGTCACCCGTAAAGGCCCGGGTTTTATTCCCGGTATCGGAACTCCCCCGGTGTCAGGCGTACAACAGTCGACCAAGGAAAGGCACAAGTCGCGACAAAGGGTCTTCTTTGGAAGACACAAAAAAGCGGTCCCTACGTCAGCGCGGGGAAAATGCTAGGAAACTTTATATACAGCCTCGCTGTTAAGTGCTGCGCTTAAAGCAACGCAAATTGTCCATTCTCTTACGAATAATAAAAGATAGACGGCTGATCGTTCAAGAGTTTGACAGCTGATTTGGACGCAAGCTGAAAAAAAAGAAACGCGCACTCGCAGTCATCCGAAATGCGCGCAGCATGCAATGTCTTGTTACATTCAAGACGATCATTATATCAGACGACTTTTGGACGCGCTCATTAATTAGATACTGGCAGACTGTCCATAGATATCCGCGCATGGGTTCGGCGATCGCCGGTCTCTTGTTTGCGACTATATCGGACAGTCTGCGCGATGCATTTCACGGTTCATTTAGATGAGATTTTATTCAAATTAATATGAATGAGAGTTTTTAAAAATGATAAAATTTGAATGTCTTTAATAAAAGTTCGTTGCAACTCTTGCACAAAAGATTATAGCTGCTTTACCAAATGTTTTGCAGTTTGCGAGACATACTGTAAATAGAGTAGATAACGAGTCAAACATAATAAGTAGTCGATTCATAATTTATTGAGATTAGCTATGAATTATACGATTGACTCTTTCGTGTCGATTATTTCATTTTGCAGTTTTATTTCAGATAGCGTGAGCCCATCTGCAACTGTTTATGGAGCAATCTATATGACAAATAGTTCACCTTTATTGACGGTTAATTCCGGATTAGCACCGCCAAATCCTGCTGCTATCCGCAACGGACGAATCAACTTAGGGAATATGCGTAATTGACAATTATGTCTTTCATGAACGTACATATTAAAATTTCTCATTGCTCAAGTATTGCCCTATTGCTGTTTTTCCCCCACTAATAATATGCTGCAAACAGAATAGCGGTAACTGTTTCTTAACCTGCGTATGTGTCAACTACACTTATCACTTTTTCACTCAATGTCAGGAAAGCTGAACCAAAAAAAGTCTCTTCAGCATTAGGCCTTCATTTTTTAAAAATTGGGCCGGTTTCATGTCGCGGACTTTAGCTATAGTCGTACTTAACGCAATGATAAAGTATAGGCCTTAGGTAGGACTTCAACTAAAATACGCGATGGGGTAACCGGCCAATTGCGTCAGAAAACATCATACATGTGATAGAATGTTGCTTCGTGATGAGATAAATTCAGTGATATGTTGTGAACAAAATCCATTCTTGAATAAATACTTACACTTTGATTACAAGAAAAAGACTGAGAAACATTAAGACAGCGTGTGCTACACGAGCGTCGACCTTTTGGTTTGCTAATAACTTTACAGTTGTCGATAAAAATAGGTCTACTATTGAAATATGGTTCCAGCATAATGCAGAGTGCGCTTATATAATTTAACAGCGGTAAGAGATAAAACGTGCTCTACTGATCACTATCAGCTTACAAATGCAGGTGTGGCCAGCAGCAAGCTCAATATATAATGCTAACCAAATTGGACAAATAACATCGCATTCAGGTATGGTTGAAGGGATCCTAGGCAAACAACACGTTAATTTTATACATTTAGTTAACGAAAATCCCAATTTATCATTCCTTATCGAAATAAAACCTAGATAGGCAAGACATGTGAAGAAAGGAAAGAGTGCAGACTGTTCAAGCTTGTAACATGCTGGAAGGTATCTAACATTCTTGAACTTGACGTATCAAAACAGTCAAGCACTCATGCAAATTCTTATCAAAAGTATTAGTTATTATCGTCAAAGAATCCTATGACTGTCAGTTTCCCCTCATTTTTGATCAATTTTTTCATCTTTAAATTTAAATATGAAAAATTAAACTTTTTGGGTTGCCGATTGAACGCGTCAACAGATTTAATTTTTGTCTTGCATTTCCTTCTGAAGTATAACATTACGTTTGATAAAGTTGAATTTCTCTGCTAAATACTCTGCAAGTTACATATGCAATGTTCCTCCCTTCGCCTCCGCTCAGAACGGCACGAATGGCAATCGTGTTCACTAATCATACAGGTGATCTGAAAATAAATTCTGACGCAGTACGGATGGATTCTCATTAATAGCGCAGTCAATTTAATTGAGCTCCAAGCCTAGTGCGATAGTCGAAGTGAAAGCCAATTAGATTGCTATCTTATTCCGACTTCAGCGAAGACGACTGCTATTTGTTCAAGCTCTTGATTGAGAGGAAATGAACCCATTCCAGCGCTAAATCTCATAATATTACAAAGCTTTGCTTGCAGAAAATGGGACTTTGCGAAAGCGCCGAACTCCGTTATCAGCGTGAGCAAAATGATTCGATTGAAAAGTTTTTGCAGACAAGTGGTAAAAAATCAGCAGCGACTCAAAAGTTGTTATTGCTTGGTATGTATGTTTCATTTTGTTAATTTAGTCCCTAAAGATTCTTTGATAAAAGGTATTGAATCGATTCTGAAGGCTTGCCGTATTTGCGTTTGCAATAATTCATTCGTTTCAAACTGTTATGTGCTATTTACCACTGTAATCCATCATTCAATAATTCCAGGAGCAGCAGAATGCGGCAAGAGCACTGTTTTAAAGCAAATGAGGTAAGATTTTTCATAATTAACGAATAATTGTAACCTTTTATGGAAGCTTCATGAAAGCAGTGGCAAAAAGGGTGTATTCACCTGACGTTTTATTGCACTGGGTGCTAACCGAAGCCATAATGCGCCAGAAATCGTTTTCTTTACTCACTAAGGCCGAGCAGAAGCACAATTATTTCTGCTCTAGAAATGTTTAACCCCGCTAATTGAATCCCTTTGATGATTATGTTGGTGCAAGAATAGTTTAAGCGAAACTTAAATCATAAATGAATGTTCATTTTTAAACCATTCCATATAGCACAGAATTGGAATTTAAGCACTCGTTTTCTGCTGAAACGGGTTCATAAAAGCAGACAAATACAAATGAGGTTCGAATTGTGAGATGTTCTGATTGTTAAATTCAAAAACCTTGGTTCAAATTTTGTGTGTACGTTTAGACCACAAAACTCAAGAACTTCTTTCAATATTGCAATTTGTAATAACACAATCTTATTCAACTACAAATTTTTCTGCGTTTATTAATTAGAGATCTTTTGAGAAAAAACCTATGGAGAATTCGGATTCCGTTCCATCAAATGCATATAAATAGCCTAACTTGATTTTTGATCCAATTTTTGTCCAATCAAGAAATATAAACTACAAGCAATATCAAAAGATTCACTTGTTTATGGGATTGTGAAAATAAAACATTGTACTCTTGTAGTTTTGTATGCATATAAAAGCTAGTTGTAATCGGAGGCGCACAAAACCACCTGCTAATTGACAACAGCTGCTGTTTTACATCGTTTATTAAAGGAAACTGTTAGTGTCTCCCGAATATGAAGCGTTAGAACTTACTTGAGAGGATTGATTTAATTTTGTAAAGTACAAACTGAAATTTTATATTAAGAAATGTGAAGAAAGGGAACAGGAATCTATGGAAATTATAACACAGTTTTGGGAATGCTTACACATTACCGCTTAGCCATTATGAATGACCGGAAAATGGTGACTTTCTTATAGTATACTGAGAAATTATAGTACGTTTCAGGATTATTCATGACAGCGGATTTTCAAAGAATGAATGTGAATCCATTAGAACAATAATCCGAAGAAACATTCTCGAAGGAATGCATACAATGCTGCTTCAAATTGAAAGTCTCGGCATTGTGCCAACTAGTAAAGACACGCAGGTGAAAACTGCCTTTCTTAGTCGATCATAATTGCATACTTAGCTATTTAACTGTATGTAATTTGACATTTGGATTGCTAACCTAGTGAACGGCAACAAGCATGCTTTGCAATGCAAATCAAACTATTATTTCAGAGCAAACTTGTTTCTATAAAAATTAGGCTTTTTGTTTCAGAGGTACGCTAAAATAGTGCTCGAAAAAATAATGACTGAGGAAGAGAACTTTGAAGAAGTAGAGTTTTCGAGTAATGTAACTATGGCGCTGAAGAATTTATGGCAAGATCAAGCCGTCCAAGCATGCTTCAATCGTCGCAGCGAGTACCACTTGACGGACAGCATAAAATAGTGAGAAGCGCAATTTATCAAGCTAATTGTATGAGCATTTTCAAAGAGCATCCATTTGACATTGCATTAGTAAGGAAAGCTGATGGATATATAAATAGCAAGCTTTAAGGCGAGGAATAGTGAATAAGACTGTGCTCAGAGCGGAGCATATGTGGGTGCCTACCTGTTAAGTACAAGCAGGATGTCTGAGGTACGCACCCCGAGACTCGATCGTCAAGGTGCCCACCAGTCCAGTGGGTTGGGATGAGTATCCTTTCTCATACCCCTTGCGCAAATTTATCTGCGATATCCTTAACAGCGTTTGGTTAGTAATCATTAGCATTATGTATTACCATAATTTTGTACCAATCAAACAGACCTCATAGTTCAGCAACTGCTTCAAGTAGAACTTATCAAGCAACAAAATGGCAACGCTTCTACTGACATATTTAGAAATATAAAAGTATGATAGAGCTAGGATAAATCGCAATAAACTGCCTGTTGAAAGATACACGGCTCTTTGTTAAGCGTTAACATGGCTAACAATTTTACGAACCATTTAACTAATTTGAAGCAAGGCAATAAAATTGATATCTTTGCAGTTATCTGAACGATCTGGATAGAATCGCCGACCAGCACTACGCTCCAACCAATCAGGATGTACTATACGCAAGAGCGCGAACCAGTGGTATTGTAGAAACGGCGTTCACTACGCAGAAAACGATGTTCCGGTAAAACAATTGCTCAACTAAATCATAACATATGATCAAGTTGGGGTTTGATAGACAAGAAACCTCTTTCGAGAGGGGGGGGGAGAAGGGTAAGTGTATACCTCGAAATGTCTCAACGTATATCTGGATAAAGGGGCGCTGCAGAGGTAGGCGCGGGTATGGCAGAAAATGCCATATGCAGAATGTTTCATAAAACTGAGTGGAGAACTGAAAAATAGAGTCTTAATTCGTTATTCTAAAGGTGAATTGTGCGTACACTGTAGCAATGGTAAGTAAGCAGGATTCAGACTCAGTTCCTCAACTCTCAGTTCTCAATAATTTAATGAAACAGGCCCATTAAAGATGAGAGTGTACATGATATTATTAATTGACGAATGTTTGAAACCCTACTATCCCGTCTCTTAGGTCCACACCAGGTTCTAGTCACTGTGCGCTAAAAGAAGGTCGACCCATGTGAAAGTTTATAAAAAAAAGTGTCGCCATCGTAATTCAATGGTGAATCACAAACAAATTAAGCAAAATCTTTGCACTGACGATTGAGCTCTGACGTTATTAGCCTGAAGCATTTCGCCTTTAGCGTCTTCGACGTGGGTGGACAGCGCTCCGAAAGGCGGAAATGGATTCATTGCTTTGATAACGTCAACGCAATCATTTTCATCTGCGCCGTCAGCGAGTTCAATCAAAAGCTCATGGAGAATGATGAAACGGTATTAATAATAGTCTTTGCCCCCAACGTCTACTATTTCCTGGTTTATAAGAACGCTTTCCAAATCAATTAGGACACTTTCTACTTCGAACAGGATGTTTTGAAAGTTTAAAAAAGTTTAAAAATGTGCTTCTTGATCTGGACACCATTCTCCTAAATTGAAAAAATGGCCGCTTGGTCTGGAAAGCATCCTTATCAAAATGATAACTATTAGAAACAATTTTTTGATAGAATGCAACTTCTTTAAGTAATGCAAAAGTCACGGAGAATCAAATAGTTAAGTCTGTTTGTAGAAATACTTTTCTTAATAAAACTAGCCAAATTTCGAAAAAATTGTAATCTTTTAAAAGTGCATAGTAACACCGCTTTAGCAGGCGTCCAGACACTATTCGTCTAAATGCCCGAGTAGTGTAAAGTCACTTGGTTTATGGTGAAATTCTTCAACAAGCAGAACCTTTCCTTTTTCTAGCTTTATTTTATATAGTCTCAGTATTCTTCAGAATCGTCTGCTCGAATCACTGGAGATTTTCAAACAGATCGTCAACAATACGCTCTTCTCCTTTAAATGTTCAATGATACTTTTCTTGAACAAGACAGATTTGTTCGCTGAAAAGATAAAAGTCGCTTCCATAACTGCAGCATTTCCGAACTATAAAGGTATGTTAGCGCCTAACGTAATCAGTTGAAGAATTGACTGGGACTGTGGAAGTAATGCCAGGAAGGAGAACGGAAAATTTTCGTATTCGCCTTCTGTGTTCGAAGTATGACCATAAATTTTCGCGTGAATCTTTTATCTGCCCAGTTTCTTCGACATATCCCTTAGTTATTTGACTTCTCTTCCTGCTCTCTGGCTTGGTGCGTTACATATTCCTGGTCGCCTATCCCCAGAAAACTAGTGCAATCAATAGAATGTTGAATTTCAAAAAAGAAGTCAGAAAAACTGGAAATTAAATATCATTTGATATTTAAAACACTTGCAAGCGGCTATGAGATGGATGAGAGGCATAGCAGAGCTCATTGCTTCTATCCCACGTCCTTTACGGTCTAATTGGTAATGCTGTCTGCTGAATAGATAACTGATGCCACACCACAGAATATTAGCAATAAAGTATGGAATGGAAACAATCAAATGCTAAGCACGATAATGAACATAGCTTAATATAGGCAAAATAGAACAATTTTCTTTACTTGAAGGAATAAGTGAGAGAAAATCAAGTTTGTGCAGCAAATTGTTATGTTTTTGACAAAGCTTTTTGTCGGTATTTCGGTATGAAAGCACGCTCTTTTGAAGGACAGACTGTGCTAAGTAGATATCACCTCAATTTAACAGTCATCCGCTCCTCATGTCCGTCTCTGATGGGATGTATTCTTCTGTTGTCGTATGTTTAACCTTACTATCTTAAACAAACATCGTAGAATAATTCAGTGGAACGCTTTGCAGGCGCAACTACTTACGAGGCCCAACTTAACTACATTCAGAAAAGATTTGAATCATGCAAGGCTAATCCTAAGAAAATCATTTACACCCATAGAACGTGCGCAACTGACACGAATCAAGTGGAGACTGTACTTGACGATGTACTCGACCAAATAGTTCGCCTTAATTTACTCGAAGCGGGTGTCGCGTAATGATGTAAAATGCGAAAGGAATTTTACAGTTGCATTTTGAATTACCTCAGTGATCAGAAACGATGAAAGAAGTAATGTTATTATTGAAATAATGAAAATTTTCAAGGTCAAGTAACGAGAGTGTGTGATGTTTCTTGTTTGTACGAAATGAAGCATTAACCTCTGAACTGCAATCTTACCTTGAGCAAAAAACGTTGCTAGCACATTTCAAAGCATCTAAGCAGTGGCGGAGTTTTAATCACTTTGACAAGTACCCATTGCTTCTGTGATATGTCGTTATGATTCTACTCTCGACCGATGAAGGGCTTAGGCAGACGTGCGGTTTAAGCCGACGAACGCAATATTTATGATTCTGCACGCGCGCTTAGTAAGCAATAAGACGACAGGCAAAGTAGCAATTACATTAATGACAACAGAAATAAGTTCTGACTATAATTATGATTTTCCGATCCCAATTGTACCATTTACGCTATCATAAACAAGCTTTCAAAATCGAAGAAGACGTTTTTCAGCTCAAAGGGAAACGCTTTTCATGTCAATTCAGTATGATAAACGTCCTTCGTTGTGAACTGTGGCAGCATAATTCAGAGGAACTAATCCGATTTTCTTCTTCAAAGGGAAGCTAGCTGCTGTACTTCCTCCTCCCTTTGCAATTGCCGTCGTGTCAGTGCTCTCTAAAATCATTGAGTACTATTCTTCCTCGGACAGAACGTGAAATTTTGTGTTTAAGGGATAAGGCTACACTTTCCGAGAATTTCACTGTACAAGACTGCCAAATTTGTTTTCTTTATATGGAAAAATTACTAACATACCACTTTTGCGGCCTTTTCTCGAAAATACGCCCGGGGCGTAATTAATTACGCATGTTATATTATAGTACGACACGATTTCGCAATAAAATAATCGCAAAACGCGCAGTGAAAAGTCGTAATCGGCTCCATTTATCTGCTCTACTGTATTACTGAGTGCATTAGGTTTACTTTTTGGACAGTATGTTCATAAAATATATGTAAATGCCATATTTATGAATTGGAAAGCAAAACACTGCGATTACTGCATTTCTCGAAAATAAGCCCCCGGGCGTATTTTAGAGGAAAATGTTGAGGCTCGAAAATGCTATTTCTCGTAAATAAGCCCGGGGCTTATTTTCGAGAAACTCCGGTTATTGCTGTAGTTACGAGTCTTATCGAATTTGCCACTGGAAAATTTAACATTTGAGGAAATATTAGTGAATATTTTAGGCGTTGATTTGTAATTTAATGAAATAAAGAAACTGGGAGTAATTTTTAAATCAACTTTTAGCTGTCTTAATTTTAGTTTTGTTTTCTGTTAACAATAATTTTAATTGGAAAAAAGAGGCGAAGAGAGCATAAGTCCGAGGATGTGCATGGTGTACTATTAAAAATCTGACCTATTGTGTATACTTAGTGATCGTTTCTGTGCGCGAATATTATACCGCTGTGCAAATGTTATTATTATTGTCAGCTTTAATCAAGCCGCTGGGTAATGTTCGTCAAAATATTGTGCGACGCCAAGTTGAACAACAGAATCTGTACAAATATCACACCGCAAATCAATAATGCAAATTTTAGTAAAACATGTACACCCAAAGTGTTACAAAGCTGAAAGCTCTCATTTGATATCATTAATACACATCCGCTCCGTTCCTTGTATAAAGCAATAGCAAAAGATCAATTGACGCATTCCATTGGCAGAACGCACGATTTATTGGAATGTCTCAGGTATCCTTCGCTGCATTGACAAACGTTCTTCTTAATGCATCGAAGAGTAAAGGAGCGTGGTTTTGGATTGTCGCAGGATGGTTCAGTAGTGAGACCACATTCTTTGAATTCTTCGTTCAGGTTGCATTGAGCTAAAATGTTGCGCGTTTGAAATAGTAAAACGCAAAAGAAACTGTATTTTATCGTTATTTGCTGCAACTATATATATTATGAGCACTTCAATAAGGATCCTTTCCCAAACAAATAAAACATTTTAGTATTCAATGAGGAAAGTTCTTAATTTGATTTTAAAATGTTTTAACCGAAGTTGAAACGGTGAATTTATTATCTTTTTGTTTGTCCAAGGTAGTTGAGAATTTATATTGAGTTGGGTCATAATCGAATCAAAATGGGACATGACCAGAAGAATTTCGGTGACCAACAGCAATTGATAAGTGTCAAGTCTTAAATTCTTATATAACATTTATTACCTGGTGTGGAACGAGACGATCGACATTCTGACTGCGGGATGCAACGGCTGCCATCTTTTGATAAGATAAATCCTTCTTTGCAAAAACAGCCGTCGACACAAAGTGCAATGCAAGCACCTGGCGATTTGACACCGCATCGTGGAGGACAGGCGCTGCCACATTCTTTATGTTCCATATTTTCTCCACATAGACACATCCCATCGACGCAGTGCTGTCCATGCCCGCACTTTACCATATCACAACTGTTTGAGCATTCTGATTCGGGGACGCAGCGGCTGCCATCTTTTGATAAGATGAAGCCCGCCTTGCAGAAACAGCCAGAGACGCACACGTCGGTACAGGCTTCTGGCGGACTGTTCCCGCATTTCGCCGGACATGAGCTGCCGCATTCTCTATACTCCATGTTCTTGCCGCATAGACACTTGCCGTCGACGCACTGTGTTCCGGTGCCACATTTTACTGTAGCGCATGGATTGATCACGCTCGATAATACTGGCGCAGAAATAACAAACTGAAACGCATAGAAATTGACACTCAAAATATTCTACTGTCACAATCACAATACTCTCAACATCAATATAGCAATGGGATAAGAATCAAATGCCCAAAATTTCCTGCTCAGAGACAATAATAAATAGTTCCCAAACTGGGCGTCTTAAATTAGCACCACGAATCACTTGCATCCCACTATTCCTTCAGCCGTCATCCTCTGACTGAGTATGCGCATGGTATATCTGACCCCAAAGCTGAACTAAATCTTAGTCATCATCGAAGGCACTATTAGTCGCAAGAGGCGTAGCGCTTTTTAGAGTAAAAGAAGGAAAGGACATACCATTGTAGCAATGAACAGCAGCATCTTCTAGAGGTTTTTTTCTGTTTTCCGCATACACAAATCGTTCGTCGGTTTGAGCAGAGCGCTGCTCTAAGCGCTTATATTTCGAATTTTTCCGCTGGCAAAACCAGTTGTGACGCCACCAAAACACGTAGGCGAATGTTGATTTTGCCGTGGAATAATCAGGTTGTTGACCACGAAAACGGCAGCCGGATGAGGAAAATCACAATCGTAGGCGTTTAAATCAAATAACCTCAAATAGCTTTTCTATTGTGAAAATTTATGATGTATTTGCTAATAGCGCATCGCATGCAGCACAATGTCTACTGCCCACGACAATTTTGCTCTGCTATTATATGCAGCCTTGCGACCATCAAAGTACACAGACTGTTTACGTCGATATTGCCAATTCAACCGCAGAGTAAGCAGAGATCGGCTGCCGAGCGAACGACTGGTTGTTTTGTTTGATAAACATCGCGTGAGTGTTTCCGATATTAAACACTGCACACACAGTGCCCACGCGACTTAGTTCCGTACGAGCGCGTTTGAACCGCAGAGATTAAGGCTGAATCACCGTGCAGCAGTCGTGTATATTTTTACAAAATTCTCCTGTTGGAAAAGTAGAAATGGAGCAGTGAAAAATAAATGCGGAACTGATAATTTTGCCTTTCCTTTACCTTACATATTTTCTCAAGTAATACCAGATCGCTTTAGCTAAACAAATGATCTCCATTTTTGAAAAAGAGACAAAAATTTATCTTGCGTGCCTTGTATTCATCGACTTGCTCAGTATCATATGAAATGGACTGGACTATCCGTTCGCGTCACCGCCAGCAACTATTCGCGTCATGTTACTCGGAACAAGCATTCAAAATGCTCGAACTGTGTCACTCGCATCTGGCTTTTTTCATATTTTTTGCAACAGAAAACAAGGCATTTACATACACGGTTATAGCCGTCCTGTAGCCAAGGTACCAATCGCACCATTTTGAGTCTCGATAAAACTGGCGCACGGCAAAAACTATCGTTTATTCGTATAAAACAAAGTTGAGCGTGCGACGCACCAAAAAAGGGCAACTGTTTCAACGCTCGTGGAAATCATGATGAGATGGACGTACGCACGTACGAAACATTCGAATAATGAAGCAGCCTTCGGCGGCTGCAAAAAAGGAGGTTTTTCGCAAAATTCACCCCTGCCAAAGGTTTGACGTAGGCTCCTTTTCATATGATTAGATATGCAACGAAACATCAAAGTCAGGCAGTACAAGTGGGTTGCTTCGACCGCCTTGGATTGGTTGCGTACTGATGAGTGACGCTTCCATGGAAGTTGGCACATTTTGCTTCGAGCTGTCTCTGTAGAAGTTGTATAGATCGATGCAGATCATGCGCCCTTTTGCGCAAGCTTCCTGAAAGGAAAGATTTCAAACTTGGGTCTTTGCCAGTGGTCAATCGTATTGTCAACGCTATTTGGTTGTTGTACACAAATCCTATTTGCATTTGTTGGGAAATGAGCGAATAGGTAAAATAGAGCATTCATATTATTTAGATAAATTTATTGTAACTGTTAAAGTAGCGTTAAAACAACGGCATTTGCAATTGGCATTTGTTTACATTCGCGGCGATCTCGTTGTTTATTTACCTTTTACCTCCGGGTGCGCTAGTTTACAGATCGCAAACCGCGAGGCAAACTTTACCAAGCAGATTTTCGTTGAGTAAATGACAAAACTTGAGACATTTAACGAAATTGTTTGTAAATACACAGATCTCGCTTAAGCTGAGCAAATTTATGAAATAGCTCGTTATTTTTAAAAACAATGAAAATCAAATGAAATATAATTGTTAAATTATTGGCTGTCGCCGTTAAAATAGTTATAAAAAAGTCACAATTCAATCGGGCATATTTTGTGGAATATAAACATAAGAGTAAAGAAACGATTACTTACAATGATATGGTCGTATATTTCTATCGCAAAGTAGCCAATCATGCCGAGGAAAAGGCTGCCAAGCAGAATGTAAAGGAATATTTCGGTCGTAGTAAAGCGCATCAAGAGAAAGGCGACTGCCAGTCCGAACGATTCCCAAAAACGATAGTTCGCAAATGCAACTTCAAGGTGCTGACCAACCAGTGCAACCCAGAATCCTAAAAAACCAAATCAAAAATACTCGACAAAAGAACAAATTACGCCCTAAGTAACACCATAAAAAATTATTTTACCATTCAGTTGGGTATTCCAAACCCCATCGGCCATCCCCCAAGCGCAGGCAATGACGTAAAACATTGCTGTATCGCCTGGATTGAACGGCCATACCTATAAAAATTAGTATTATAGCGAGACGGTCAGCGCAGCCGTATAGGCAAACGAGCTAAACACACTGTAAGCCGCAGGCTAAAAAGTGATCCATAGTTGACGAATACACTGTTTAAAGCTTAGAAATCTTTGAATCACGTTGCAGAGCACCAATAAAATGCAATTTTCAGCTCTCTCGGTCGAATTTGGAGAGATGCAGGTGGAATATAGCGGAACTTACAGAACACTGATATTTGGGAAGAGGTCAAAAATAATTTTACTTTGCTTCAAGTTAAACTTTGGAGAAAGCCCTAAGCTTTGTATTTTTCGATATTCGTCTCAGGGGGTCTTTTACAGTAAACCTGATATATTCTCTCAAAGAGGGTTTTACACCGACTAACTACAAGCGACTTGAGGGTACCCACCGTTGTATACGTTGCATATACTCTAACAAAGTATACATTTATTACATATGCATCTACGTTCAAATGATGAAAAACTGAATGACCAAAAGTGTGAAGATCATGAGCATGTCGACAACAGCTCCGAAGATAAATAATGGCATTCTTCCGAACAACTTGATCAGCGGACCAAAGACGAGGGAACAGACGGCGTCAGCAATGCCGAAGGCCGTCATTACAAAACCGATTTGTGATAAGCCCAATCCACAGGCGACATATGCCTAAATGGCACGGAAATTTTCTTCAGTTGTGCGCTTGTGACATTAGTAAATCAACCGACCCACTGTACCAATATACAAAGAATAATAGACCCCGTCTTCTCTTCGAGCAATTAGTTCGATGCTAAATTAGGCCAAAGTTCACATTTTTGAATAAAATATTCAGTTTTGCTAAAATTTCTGCTTATTTCTGAATTTGCAAGAATTTTGCAAGTATTGATCGGAAAAGTGTGTATTGCTGTGACAGACGTAGGTATGAATCAGGTACTTTAGAGATAATTGATGACCTAGGACTTATGATTTCAAGTTGACGTGCAAATTGCTGCGTCGTGAGTTACTCTCGCAATAATCTTGAAAGTTTTTTAGAAACGCAGCACAAACCGCTGCATTACCCCGTTTTAGCAGTAATGCGTTTCAGCGTCTGAACACGAATAAAACAAGATATGTACGTCGCGCAGTGTATAAAAGGAATCAAGCAAAAAAATTTTCTTTTACCTTGGTGAATTCGCCAACAATGAACGCCTGCTCCATTCCGTTAAAAATAGTCAATGGTATGAGAAGAACTGGCTTAGGTTTGCGCAAATTTTCTAGCGTTCTTCTGAAGACGTCCAGGTTGAATCGCGGGGCGTCCTTCTTCGCGACCTCATCTTTGTGAAGAGTGTTGAGAAACAAGGTCAGAATAAGTGTCGCAATAATAGTGCAGCACACGTAAATGGCGCAGACAGCCAAGTAGACCTGCAATAATTTGCATACTGCGTGGGAAAAATAAACGTGAAAATTATTCACGTACTCGTTGTGGCGGTCGCGTCAGATTCTCTCTACCCGTCTCGCTTAGTTCATTCCATTGACCAGTGAAGAAGTGCCCGCAAGTCTTCTCAACTCGATCAACTGGCTGATTGTAGTGCATGGTCTTTTCCAGCATTAATGAAGAAATCAGATTACCAAATACCTGAAAATTTCACATTTTATTTACTGAGGAAAATCTTCTCATGGAAAAATGGTTTGCTAATATTTATCATGACAATAAATATACTGTTATTATTATCAAGTCGAATAAAGCTCTCTCACGGATGGACATCAAACCCGAGTTGGAGCGATAGTAATATACCGAAGATGGATACTAGTTCGGTCCAGTGCTTCCGACATACAGTTGACGGCTTATTGATAAGCTATCAAACAAATTTGATAATTTATACTGCTCCATATGTCTAGAAAATTATTTTGCCGTGCCCTCTCCCATTACACAATCGAGGAGGTCAACGTAGGGCCTTATACTTTAACCACCTGCTTGTTGATGAACTTTCTAGCCAAAAGCTAATTAGACAAAACTGATGTTATGACAACAAACTGATCCCCGCGTTAACAGCGCTATGAATGCCAACCTGTCCCATATGGACGATCATGAAGAAGTAGCCAAAGAATCTGACAATGACGCCGTTCGGGGACTCGATGTTCAGATGAGAGTAGCGAACGCCTGTTTCAGTGATGTAGATGCAATTGGCCGCCCAAAGACATGAGCCTGCCATGCCGACCAATACGCTGGCGGGCACAAGAGCGTACCATCGCGGAATAAAGTTGGCCAGCATGTACAGGGTGTACATCGCCATCGATACGATCATCGCCTGCTTACAGCCCAGTCTGAATAAATTATTGCCGTGATAATGCAAGAACAAAAATGTTACCAGTCATTTTGCAATTTAATGGTGCTTATGTGTTCTTTATTAATTTTTAGCTCGCTTTTCCTAAAAGCTTGCACAGCTACTTGCAAAAATATTCCTCAATATGGCTGAACACGAAATGAACATTGAAACGGTGTGGAAAAGAGCTGCAAATTTTTTCGTTCGTAATTGCATAACTGGCGAATCAGATTACTAAATTTAGTATTTAACACTTAACGACTGCAAAATGAGATAATCGATAAACTATTTGATACGCTGATAAGGGTAGGGAAGTGTGGAAAAGTGTGATAGAATTATATTCGTGGGACGAAAATTGAGTATCTGTAGTTTCATAGTTCTCAAAACTCATCCCTAAAATATAATGATCGGTAAAATAGATGCACACCCAATAGTCACCGGCAGCCGTGTCACCTGTGCGTACTATAGTTATCAGATAGTTCGCATGGATATTTACACATCAACTACTCACTATTTATATCCTCCCTACCTTCTTAAAATTGCGATATACGTACCTGTTAATCAAGTAAGAGGGCAAGAAGAGCGAAGAAACAGCCAAACTAAGGTATACAACGCTCAGCGAAACTGCGCCGAGATATTCTTCGCTGTTTACAGTAGTCTGTAAATTCTGTAGACCGTGGAAGGCGGTGAAAAGTAGCAGAAAGGCGACACTCATCACGAACACATTCCATTTAATCTTGAACTTTTGCTTTTCCACTCGAACCTTAAATTTTTCTTTTTAGTTACTTGGATACCTTGTATGCTTGAAACAGAAACTGAAATAAGCCCCGCACAAGTTGTGCAAAGATAATTTTCTCGTAGTTCGAACTCACTCTCCCCACCCTCAGAAGTGCGCGTCATTAAGTGGCTGAGGAAAGCGTGGTACCACCCCACGTGCACCCATGCTTTCCCGAATGTGATACCAATGCAGGAGGGTGAAAAAATTGGAGGAAAATTAATTTTGGACACTTTAGATGAAATACTACTATCAAAAATGGCGCTGGCATCTAACTTTTTCATGGCCAGTCAAAATAGCGCGTCGTCGCTTCCGCATCAGCTTTGCTGCAAATCTCTGGCCAGAGTACATCGGGGCGTCGACATCAGAGACAGAGAAGTCCACTGTATCCATGCTGGTCAATGCGTAGCTACGATTGCTCTTCAGACGATGGCGTCGGTTCAGACGTCGTCGCGAGCCGTGCATTGGGCAGAATGGGTCGTAGACGTAAATCTGAAGCTATGATTCAATTAAACGCTAATTCAATGGTCACCGTACTCTCTAAATCGAGTTCATAGTTTTTCAATGAACAGTTCTTTGTTTTCACACCAAAAGAATAATTCATTGTTTTAATGAAGTTGTTCATTGAAAAAACAATGAAAAGATTCATTGAAAAGTCAATAACGTACGTTGAAGGGCAAAAAATTGAAATGGTTATTCAATGAATTATTTCATTAAAACAATGAATTATTCTTTTGGTGTGAAAACAATGAACTCGATTTAGAGAGTATTGTTCTTAAGGATAAAGGCTGTAACGGGCAGGAGGAACTGAGTATTTCAGTGACATGAACAAAAACATCTTTGATGAGAGAGAGAAACTTCAAAAATGAAAGCAATGGAGAAGTGGGTCAAAATACAATATAACTTAACAGAGTTTTGGTCTTTTCACTGTGGCGAAATGAACTGATAATGTCGATGAAACCGGTAATATGCAGTAAGGTCAAGGAGGAAAATGGAACATATTCGGCATATTCAAAAGTCCTAAACCTACTTATTGATAAACTACTATCATTACTTCACATTCCTTATCTAACCAAGCCAATAAATCACCTTCTGAATCTGTTCATCCTGGTCGAGTTCTTTGATGTCATCCGCCTCTATCGGCGATCCTC
>NIUQ01002858.1:0-20823 GCA_002796945.1 Plectus sambesii
TAGTATATATTGTTATTTGCAGGAAAGAGCGAGAACGGCATGAATCGGAGATAACGCAGCAGAATCTGCTGGACGAATTGGAGAGTCATTTGAAGTCGCAAGAGGAGTTTGTCGCCGAGCGATTCAGCGAAGTCGAGGAAATGATTGTAAGCAATACTGCTGCAGCTGTTCATATTGTCAAAAGATTGAATTTTGTCTTTTCTCGCAGGCTGAGAGTGAATCTTTCGTTACCTTGGACAATCTGGATGAAAAGCTGACGGAGGCCCTGGAAAATCCCGTTTGTCACGACTATGCAATCGACTTGTCGGGAAGACGTCTCTCTAACCCGCTCCCTGTCAAGTACCTCGAAGGCACGCCGCCCAGGCAGAAAGCTCGCATTTACGATGCCACCCTTGGAGATATTGTTGTCAATAATCGCTCGCCTAGTAATCGACCCTAAATATCGCGTGTGTGTTCGTTATGTGGTTGCTTTATCAAAAAGAATTATCATTGTCTCAGAGTTGTTGCATGGAATTTGTCGTCGGTTGCGCGACTGAGCGAGAAGAGCGCTCTACCTGTAGAGAAGTGAATTTCAGCGAGCAATCAAAGTTAATGCTCATGTGTGTAGATGTCCGCCGATCATGATAGCGACGCAGAAGCGTTCTTTGACGCAACTGAGAGCGTCGTAGTGGCGTCCGATAACACAGAGGATCAGCAGAAAGAGGAAAAGCAAGAGGAACAACAGCAACACACTGAAAGTCTCCTCAAGCGACTGAACAACGAGCCCGGCGCTTTCGATGACCCGGCGGAAGGCGCCGCGGACTCTTCCGCTTCCGAAGCGCCGTCGACGTCTGCCGATTTACTTTTGGAGCGTCGACAACGCGAAGATGCCTTGACTGAGGAAGAACGCGAGGTGCGAAGTTTCACGTCGGCTGTCGTTTAAGGGCGTAGCGTACTATTCGCATTTCGAATGTACCCAATACCTGCGCAACGGAAAAAAGTAGCCGGAAAGCTGTGAGATTAACGAAGCGAGCTGTTATTAAGTACTGTCCAAATTCGTAAACTCATGTCTATGATCTTTACTCGCTACAGTATTAACCACTAAATAAATTACAAAATTACATTGCATATTACGCAAATCTCTTTGTCCAATGGATTCTTGGTAATTGCATCGCAACTGAGTTGCCAAAACTATGCTCAATCCTTTAACATCCGACTATAACATTGCATCGCAGGGATTTGAGATTAATAATCAGTTATCAAGAATAAATGCGTGATAAATGGATTGTCAATGCATGTATTCTTGATAACTCAAGATCGCTGCGATGTGCAATGAAAGTATAATTAACCCCTTTGATCGCATAAGATCGTAAATTATTCCGTTCCAGGCTCTGCGTGTGGAAGCCGAGTCGGAGAAAGCGACGGGGAACGGGGCGTTCGGCCGAGGCGAATTCGGCCCCGCCGTAGAGGCGTACACGCGAGCTCTTGACAAGTGCCCTTTGCAGTTCGCCACCGATCGATCAGTTTATTTGAGCAATCGGGCAGCGGCGTTCATTAAACTGGTATGATACTCTGGCATGATATAGTCATAATTATTCGATCAGTAACAGGAAATTGAGCCAGACACCGTAGTTGGCAAACATGAGCTTGCTTTCCGGTGCTTGAACACCGTTTTTCACTAAGAATGATAGTCGTTTCTTGTTTTTTTATGTGCGTCAACTGATTGAAAGAAACGCTATCGACTCTCAAAACAGCTTGGATTATTCAATCCAAGATATCCTTTTACTGATCGAGAGATTTTGACTGTACACTGGCAGAGCGGGCTTAGAACATTGAATGAATGCCAATCGTTGTTTCAAAAGGATAAGTAAAGCGCCCTTTCAGGAGCAGTACGATCCGGCGATTGACGATTGTTCGACTGCGTTGGAGCTGGGAGCGACCAACTCGAAACCGCTGTTCCGTCGTGCCTGGTGCTACGAGAAGAAGGAGGATACGTGGGAGAAGGCGCTCGACGACTACCGCTCCCTCCTCCAGCTCGAACCCACCAACGCTACTGCCCGTGAAGCTCTTACCGTATGCTTTCGCCTTCTCCAATCATTTCTTTAACGAAAGGCAATCTTTTACAGCGTCTTCCGAACCAGATCAACGAGCGAAATGAGCGAATGAAGGAAGAGATGATTGGTGAGTGTTTCCTTGCCTTTCTTCTCCACGCGCGAGGCTGTGTTTAAAACGGGGATATCAGCCATTCATTACGCTGAGAATATACTATAAATTGTTTTAAGCTGGGAATTATATCATTTTTTATATTTTCATTCACTGACCGTTAGGCAGCCTTGCCATAATAATAATTCGAGGTACGCTGCCCACGTGATTCTAATTCATTTTATGGTGGCGTCGCATAGCTAAGGCATGTGGACGAAAATGAAGTTTTGTCGCAATAAGGAAAATCTTTGCCTTATCGTATGCCTAAATGCGTTTTTGACTGATTTCTTGTATGATGCAGTGTGAGGTGAAATTCTGCGCCTCATGATGATCTATCTTAATGCCATCGCTAAGTGTTACTCTTTACATGTACCTCATACGTTTCAGGAAAGCTAAAAGATCTGGGCAACATATTCCTTCGCCCATTCGGATTGTCGACGGACAGCTTCAACTTAGAGCCGCAGCCGGGTGGCGGTTATTCCGTCAATATGCGCAAGTGATAACAAAAATGAACTGCGATATCAGTGATATTTTCTCAATTTCTTTGTGAACGTAATCGCTCGGCATACAATGCAAAAATCCACATAATAACAAAAACATAAGTTTGTGTAGTACGGTTCGTCATTTGTTATCCCATCTGCCAAGAAACTTGAACAAGAAAGAGCATATGGGTTAGTTCAACGAGGGCATCGAATGGAACTCCGCGTACGCAACAAAGTCACCGTTGTCCAGCAATAAATCGCACCATTCACACAATCAACGGGTTGCGCAGCGTCGCAGGACTATATGGTCAAAAATTGTCGATCAGTAATCGAGAGCCGAGTGTAACTCTGTAACACGCTTAGTGTCGCAAGCTAAATTGAGCACGTTCGCTGCGGCGTTCACACTACTGACCCCTATCGCTACAAGACTTCATTTTCTCGTTACTGATCGAAAATTTTTGACTATAAAACTGTTAGACACACATCTCGTTCATCTCTTGCAGCTCGGAAATGACTGAATCGATGGAGTCGAAGTTTTCGGGCGGCTCGTCCTCGTCCGACTCCAACATCTCTATGCCCGCGGTCATCGAGCTGAGCAAATGTCCGTTGCGCTCTTCATCTTCTTCCGCTTGCTGTCGATCGTCGTGCTCATCAACTGCCTCGAGAATTGGCGCGTGGGATGACGACTCGTTGCTGTCCTCGTCGGCCGCCGCCGCCGCCGCGGCCTGACTGCAACTGGCAGAAACGTTGCTCGAATTTGTTTCGTCGCCGTTGTCGCCGTTATCGTCATTTTCGCCATTATCATCGTTGACGTCGAGACTCGGCTGCGCGTCGATCGACGAATCGTCCACGCCCGAACTGGACACTTCGGCGGACTGGGGAACAATGTGCTGCGGAACGGCCTTTGCTCGTCGCCCTGTCGGCAGCGTTCCGCCTCCAACCGCACCCGCACCTCCCTTCGCCAGTCCTTTTCGCTTCTTCCCCTTCTTCGTTCGTCTGGCAAGCGCGCTCTTCGGTACCTTCCCACCCGACAGCTGCTTCCACGCGCTCGACGACAGCTTCTGCTCATAATACGTCGTATCATTCGTCTTCTGCCGATTTTTCTCGATCGCGTCCACCACCGCTTTCTGATAGCCGCGCTCCGTTCGCTTGGGGTTGTAACGTTTCGCGAAGCACTTCGCAAATGGTTCCAACGTGTTGATGGTGACGAAACCGTGCAGCGTCGAACCCAGCCAAAGGACGCACGCTTCGCCGCCCGGATTAAAACTGAAACATCGATGCATTGAAGTATTAATTGACGACTACATCGACGAATGCGACGGCGTACCTGTAAATCTGAGCGGGCCAAAAGGGTTCGCCGGGCATTTTGGCCCAAACAACTTCGCCGGGACGCAATCCCTCGGGGTTTTGCTCGGCGGATGGCTCAAAGGTTTCAGCCGGTTCGGGATTCTCCTCCGGCTCTACATTAGAGTCGAGGACGCGACGCACTTGGGGAATAATTCGAGGTTTGGTCGAAGTGGTCAGGCGGGAAACGGTTGAAGAGGAGGCCGACGAGGGACCGGACGACACTGGATGGATACGTATCACCTGTGAAGCTCTCACGCCATCTGCTCCAATCTAAACAAATGCACACATTATTACCATTCAAGTCAGTCGAGATACGAACCGATGGAACGCCGGACGCGCTAACGAATTGACGAAAGTTCATCCCGCCAAGTTTTATTCGGATCGGAGGCGTCTTCGGACAAGAGGAGAGAGGTTTCGAGTCCGTCGTAGGCGTCAGAAGCGACATCGACCTGTTAATCATGAAACATCACGAATTAGTGCGCGTCAAGGGACGTTTCGAACTCACTGGCTCATAATGGGCGCACCAGTCTTTATGACGGCGGTGCCGGTAGCGCAAGTGGGACTGTTCGTGACGGGGCTGGCAACCGCCGTCGTCGTCGCGACGATGGGCGTCGAAGCATTGCCGCGATTCGGCATCACAATTCGTATCTTGGGCACAGGGGACTGGACCTCCATCGCATTCGGCTGCCGGTAAGCGGATGTAACGGTGATGGGCTTGCCGAGGTTAACGATCGGCCGTCGTACGAGCATTTTCTGGACGGAGTTGGGCGAGGAGGCCGACGACTTGATGATCATCTTGTGCAAGATCGGCTTCTGGGGCGGCTGCAAGTGCGGATGCTGCTGTTGATGAGGGTGTTGTTGCTGCTGTTGAGGGTGTTGCTGCTGATGCTGCTGTTGCTGCTGTTGTTGAGGGTATGACTGCTGCGGCTGCTGCTGTTTCTGGCCCATTCCGGCGGGTCGGAAGATGTAGCCATTGGACGTCCGCGTTTCAACGATAGGCGTCATCTGAGGGGACTTGCGTCTGGCGTCGAGCTTCGGCTTCTTGGCGATGAGGCCGGTGCGGACAGGGGAGGCGAGAAGCTCTGACTTGCGCTTGGAGGCCTGCTCGGCGACCGACCCGCCCGGCGTGCGGCATTTGGTACAGATGAAGCGTCCGATTGTCGGGCGCAATCGAACTGAGCGAATGCGAGAGCGGTCGAGGGTTGTGGTCGTCCGGTCCGCCGCCACCGATGTGCCCTCGTCGACTGCGACCGTCTCCGATCCCTTCTCACGCGCCAACCGCGTCTTCCAATCCGCCAGCTGTTCCGCGTTCACAAACGCCGGCGTACTTCCTTCTCTGAAACGAAACGTATGTCCAATAGGGAATTTGAACTTTGATCGCGTCGCCAATAGGGTCGATAATATTCGCTGATCGTGGTGTGTATGTACCTCTATTGCACGCAACAATAGGTTCACTGCATGTGCAAAACATAGGATGACTCATCGCATATTTCGTACAGATTAAAAAAATTTCCCACTTAAGAAAGAGGGAAATAGTCAGTAAGCGGAAGGTATGCGTCCTTAAATTTGTCCTCCCCCATCGAACTCTATCGTCATTTGTTCTCACGATCGTATTTGATCATTTAATGCGCCAATTCGACGCATCTTCTCACGGAGGCTTTGCACGCATGAGAAAATACTATAAAAAAGCAATGAAACGGCTTATTTCGCGAGTGTTCCTCAACAACCATTCTTTATGCAAATAAACACCTTCGCACTGGGATCAACGAATAGCGCACGTATTACGGCGCTGAAAAGAGACAAAATCGGCTCATAAGGAACGCATTCCACGAGGGTTTGTTCATTTCAAACCCCGGTGGTCAGATGCAACGACCGATGCGAGTCGTGATATTTTTGCTTTTCTCCTTCTACTCTGTCAACGGATGTCTTCGTCTGTTTGGATCAAACGATGAAGTGAACGCAGTTCCGTCTACTCGAACGGAGGAGAGAACGGTGAGTTCACTAAGAGATGACGAACCTGTTAGCCTGAAGCATCATGCCCGCGAACACTTGGCCATCCTTTTCGAACGAAACCGCCATCCACCCGGGCCCGGAATGATCCACAAGCACCTCAATCTTTCTCGATACCGCCCCATCGCCATCCTCTTTCTTTATTACTATCTGCTTTGAGCGCATCTCTGACTTTACGGCAAGCATTTCGGCGTCAGAACGCAAGCGCTTGCTTGGCTATCTGAAACGAATTTCCATATTGACCACGACAACCAAATCACTAAACTACTTCCAGTTCATGCGTTCTAAAGTAAAGAAATATGTACGATAAATCGGCTCTGAAAAATGTCAGCAATACGCCACGCGAAACGTAACACATTTAAGAGCAACCATTCTTCAGGTATCAACCAACGTGGAACCTCCACGAACGGCTAAACACAATGATACGGCGGTAATTAGCAATAGAACGCGACGAGCGGCCGCGGAATTCAAGCCGGGCGACGCAAAGTTGTGGAAAATGCCGATTCAGTACACGATCGACCCAGCAGTATCTGAAAACCGTAAGAGCATTTTAACATCGAACCCACCTGAAAGCCTCTTGCGGCCGCTTAGCAAAGTCCCTTTTCGATATGTTTTTGTCGACGATTCGATGAAATCTTTTTGCTTTTTGTCACTACTTCAATGTGCTTATTAGAAATGAAGCATTGTTTTCTATTGACATTTGTCACCACACGTAACGTGGCATACGGTAGAACCCGATTCTCTCGCTACCTATCCGCTCGTCACGGGACGCCCAAGGCGGTCGTTCGAACGAGTGATAATAGTGCCATTAATATCATAGTGCCACGTTGTGCAATCTTGCAGTCAAGAAGCTGATCGCTGAAGCGATCGCCTATTTGGAAGAGCAAACTTGCGTCGAGTTCAAGAAAATCGCCACCGCCGACCATCTGAAATTTGCCCCTGCCAAAGGGTTTGTATTTATTCGACTTGGCCGTTTTTTATTTCGAACATCCATNGTCGAGTTCAAGAAAATCGCCACCGCCGACCATCTGAAATTTGTCCCTGCCAAAGGGTTTGTATTTATTCGACTTGGCCGTTTTTTATTTCGAACATCCGTTCATTCGTTCGCAGAAAATGCTCTTCCTTCTTCGGCGAGCAGGGTGGTGCTCAGAATCTGTTTGTTTCGGACGACGGCGCAGAAGGTTGCGGATCAGTATGTCATTTGCTTTGCTTTCAGTCAAAAATGTTTTTCAAATGGGATCGCTTTCGATTGTTCGATAATACCGTACTGTTTAGTTGCCAATGATGCTGCACGAGATTATGCACACCCTGGGCATTGAACACGAGATGAAACGAACGGATCGCGACAAGTTTGTCGAGGTTAAGATGAAGATATCCTTGCTTATTTTCTACTTATACTGACGCTTGAATCGTCTTAGCTTAACAAAAATAACGTGCAGAACATAGAGCAGTTCAACGTCGACGATAAACTGTATCGCAAAGGCTACCCATACGACATCTCTTCGGTCATGCAATATGATAGCAAGGTGCTTCATGAATTTTCAGATTCATCCAACGGCTCTAATCGCACACATTTTGCAGTTTTTGCGCAAGAGCGACGACCCCACTCTGCAGGTCAAGAAGGACGGACTTCAATATTACGTCGATCGCATCGTCAAG
The DNA here is from genome assembly GCA_002796945.1 of Plectus sambesii. Taxonomy (NCBI): domain Eukaryota; kingdom Metazoa; phylum Nematoda; class Chromadorea; order Plectida; family Plectidae; genus Plectus; species Plectus sambesii. The sequence goes on from NIUQ01002858.1 coordinate 7,680, forward strand.
ACGTACGCCAAGCCGAGCTTCTACGACATTCGCATGCTGAACGACCTCTACGGATGCAGCAGTAGGATGACATGAAGGAATGTGATGGAGTGGGAAAATTGACATTTGCAGAAAAATGCGGCGATAAGGAGTGCAAAAACGAAGGATACAAAGCCGGTAAAGGATGCGCCTGCCGTTGCCCGAAAGGACTGAAAGGAGCCGAATGCGAGACCATCGGTAAGTCTGCGGCTCAGCTCGGCCCATCTATGCACTGTTGCAAATATACGCGATCGGAAAATAGTATGCGGCAATCACTTGGCACATAAACTTTATTGTAACGCAAAAACATCTTACAACTGCCGCTTACTATTGCCCTTGGCACATTTTTACAGTAGCTCTAGCTTGTCTGGCTGTTGTCGCTGTTACATAGGTGTTTCCCTGCAGAAACGGCATGCGGGCAAGTTATGCCCGGAGCGACGGGTAAAATTGAGACTCCCAAGATGGGATCATCGCTAATGGACGCGGCTAAAGTGGAGAAAGAGTGTTCTTGGCTCGTGCCGGCAACTCACGATCAAGTCGTTCACATCTCCTTCTTCGATAAATTCCATTCGGAGGAGTTTGACAGCGGTTACAATAACTTCATCGAGGTGCGATCCTCCGGTATTACACTACCCGGACAACGGTACTTATGCATTGGCATTAATTTATGATCGTTCACTATAATTCTTTTATCTTTAGTTTTTTTGGAGCCAAGGATCACACCAAGTTGGCTTATGCTATTCCCGGCCCAGCGTTCATTGAGATGGGCTTGAAGAATACGAACGGCTTCGGGCTCGGCTTCAACGCCGCATACTCGGTGCTCTCCCTCAATGACTATAAAAGTGGATCGCTCATGTAATATTATCTCAACTCATAGTGTATTTGTAGAGTGCAACAAAAAGGTCTGTTTCAACGGCGGACAGATGAAAGCCGACTGTGGCTGCACCTGCATGAAAGGATATACGGGAGCCAACTGCGAAAAATGTACATAGTTTGCAAGCTGAGGCATTTTGTCTAAAGAAAAATTTTCAGTCGAAAACGCGGCATGCGCAGCTCGTAAGCTTCCGTGTCAGAATCGAGGAGTGCTCGACATTACCAGCAAAGATTGTATGTGCAAGTGTCCCGTCGATGCCACGATGGCCGCCCCTCTTGTTGGCGACCAATGCCAAGCTTTCGGTAACTGCCACTGGTGTCTGTTTCTTAAAAATTATTTAATCTCAATTGTTGCAATTGAAACTGAGACAAGTGAGGTCTTTGGTCAGTTGCAAGGTATGCGTGAAAGAATTTTTTCTATGCACATCACAACTGACCAATGGTCGCACTTCCATTCAGGTTTAATTGTAGTATTTTTTACTGAAATAGACCGTTGAACATACTTTCTTTTATCGATCGATTGACTAATTTATGATAGGCTACTGCCACCAAAGACTCGACCCTACCGTGGTCAACTCGGTGGCACCGAAGGCAGTGACGGAGGCGGCTTCGTGTAAGGCGATAAAGCAGTGCGACGGTACATTCGAGATGAAGGCGAAATGTCCGATCACTTGTCAGACCCCATGTGGTAAGTTAGCGTACGTGCTGGCATGTCATGCGACTGTACGCCTTCCTCAGAGTGCATCAACGCTATGGAGCTGAAGAAGCCGGGGGTATGCGCAGCGCAATTAGCCCAGTGCGGCGGTGGACCGACTAAGGACGCCAAGAAGAAGGTGTTCATGGATGTGCTCTGCCAGAAGACCTGCAAAGCGTGTCCTACTAAAGACTGAAGAATGCCTGCATCTGAACCTCAAAGGAACAGTTTATATCGATTCTTAACTGTCCATTTTAGTCGCCCGTGATTAAAAACTTTGCTGAAGTTACATTCATTTCATTAACTAAAGCCAGCGCAGTAGATAGAAGTCATAGCACTTCAATGGTAGGTAGAGACACCAACTGGCATTTCATCCTTATCAGAGGGGCGTAACTTTTGCTGGTACCTCTTAACGCTTTCTGCGCTCAGCTCTCGGCCCAGATAGTATAGTGGCAGTACTTCACGTTGTGGCCGTGACGGCGGCGGTTCGATTCCGCCTCTGGGCAGTTCTTTTTGGAGAAACAAACACGATTTATTTTTGTTTGGCCACGTCAGGAAACAAGTAACCGTACCGAAGCGCCGATCGGTCAGTCGTACAAAAAACCGTTTTCCACTGTCAGCTTTCGGCCCAGATAGTATAGTGGCAGTACTTCACGTTGTGGCCGTGACGGCGGCGGTTCGATTCCGCCTCTGGGCAAGGCGTTAGCCAAAATTTTGGCAGAACACAGGAAATCTTAGTCATATTTCATTCCCAACATCGCGCATACAGAGCAGCAACGATCAGTTTACTATTTTGCCGCCGTCTGCTACAGTGTGCGGTGCATTACAATTCAACCTTGCCAGAAACACTAATCCGAATGCTGCTATACAACGTTTGTTTCCTTAAATATGATTTTATTCCGTAAAACAAGCAAAGCGAAGTGAACGGACAACAGAACAAGCCTGATTGAAATGAAACGAAGTACCAAGAAAACGCAACTTTACAAGATAAATATACAACAGAGAGATCAAAATTTCGAAGTGTTGAACTAAGCGTAGCCCTTGGGAAAAACGAAGCTCAGGTAATCACCGGAGGCGCCCCAGGCAACGCGATTCGTCTGGAACACCACCTGCCAAGTGACGAACAGCACTGTCCACAGCCCCAGTCCTATACCAGAGTAGATTACGTCTGAAAAGAATACGTCATTTAATTACTATCGAATGAATTGATTACATTTTATTGATTACGTTTTTTAATTATCACGTAATTTAGTTGATTAATAGAATTCGATTGTCGGATTGGGACAAAACAATCAGCGCGCCGTGCGCACAACCACCTGAAATTCAATACACTTTGCGAGCGCACGGCGTGACGTAGACGCGTCAATGATACAATGCTATGTGCCCACTCCATTTTTACATATCGCCAACTCGTCACCGTAAATTCGTCTTCACCCCCCCCCTCAACCGAACTGAGCATCATCAGCTCATATTTGTATTAGGTTTTTCCATATATTCTGTCGTTTTCGAAAACTTTCAATTAGTATAGCTCAGTGGAAAATGATCGCCGTGGGCTAATTTGGTTTTCATTTTGAAACTCATCCTTTGGCCTGCAAATTGAAAAACGAATCAGCCTAAGGCAATCATTTTCCACTGAGCTATACTAATTGAAAGTTTTCGAAAACGACAGAATATATGGAACAACCTAGTAGTTGCTATCGACGCACAATCAAAGCTCGTTAAAACTGACTGAATAAAGCACTATGCTCGCAATAATCATGAAACCCAATCGAATAGCTTCGGCTTCAACAAATAATCGATATCTTACAGTTCTTGATCAGATTCTGCTGCGGGAATGGCGGGCGAATAAATGCCTGTTTGAAGAACCAGACCACGTTGACGAGCCATAAAAACGGCAACAATGCCAATCCCCCTGAAAATCGACAAATAGAGCGTAAATACTATGAGAGAGCGAATATGATTCAAAAATGCGCATTTTCAAAGCAATTTGATTCAATTCATGTATAAATAGGATTCTTAAGAGTTTGTGTCTTTGCATACCACTGCTGTATTGATTAGAAAATTTCGTCGCATTGCAAAAGGTACAGTGAGACACGTTACAGAATTATTCGATGCACAAACAGAGGAACATTAGGACCCTTCGTAAATCAGACCGCGCGCTAAGCACACAGCAACTCACAGTAAAAGTAGCGCTTGCAGAGGAAGAGTTTCTCATCATCAGACACTTTCTTCAAATCCATTATGGCTAAAACGTCGTTGAACATATAAATACAGAAGTCATATCACGAGAGGAAAAGTAGCGCCATTGGCGACATGGACTCTAACCACTCAACATCAACGCAATGGATCGACAGGTTTAATGTTTTTATCTCTAGACGAGCGTAAACTTGTCTGACATTCGTTCTCACTTAAACATATAACTACTCAATCCATGAGAACCAGCTGACAAAGCAAAGCATTCGTCAGTATTAATATACATTAGGAGCTGTGTCGATAGCCTAGAAATCAGTTATTCACACACAAGAAAAGATATTGCTCGAACGGAATCGCATCACTATCTGTCGACTTCGCCAAATACAATGTCCATCGTTCCTGAAACAATAATACATTAGAGAACATAATTTAATTAATTTTATATTTATGACACGAAAGAAAACACGTTAGATATTCAAAATTACGCAATCGCCTTTACATTAAGGTGGGCACCGATTGAATTTGCAATTGAGAAAGGAAACTTTACTAATGACGATGTACCGTATACGCGCACTGCGTAGATATGCTACATTGTCAAGCGACTAATGTACGGGCCGGCGATATAAGCCGCATATTAGGCGGGCGAAAAATCCCACTCTAATCGACGCCCGCCAGAAATTAATTAATAAGTCGCAAACAAAAATAATGCAAAACCCCCTGAAGACAATTAGAGAAGCGAACTACAACTGACCAATGACGGCGACGACGTCGGCGATCAGGGATAGATGGCAAACATCCTCGATGGCGGCCAAGTGAGCAAATCCGGGAGCTCGAATGAAGCAGCGGTAGGGTTTGCTCGTGCCGTCGGCGATCAGGTACACGCCGAACTCTCCCTTTAAAGAATTACAAGATGCACAACTCGCACAATTAGTTCGCGAAACTGGCGTACCTTGGGTGCTTCGATGGGGACGTAGGTCGCGCCGGGCGGCACTTGGAAGCCTTCGGTAAAGAATTTGAAGTGGTGAATGAGCGACTCCATGCTGTCCTGCAAGCGACCGACAATTCATTAAGTCGCATCAGAGTATCACAAAAGGTTGAATAATCTTGGCGAATCATCAGATAAGTCACTCAGTTTTACACTATTTTCTACGATTGAGCTGAAAATCTCTTTAGAACATTTTACTCCTTCAGAATCTGAGCTGGCTTCTCCCCATTTACGATTTCACAGCGCACATACCTTCATCTCGCCTCGTTTGGGTTGTACAATCTTGTGGTCGTCTACTTTAATCTCACCCTTCGGCATCTTGTTGAGGCACTGATGGATGATGCGCAGACTCTGTCGCATTTCTTCCACACGGCACAAATATCTGCATTACAACCACATCATTAACACAAGGATCATTTCCATAAAGCTGATTTAAATGTAATACAATAGCTGTATCGTCATCACTCATTTGTTCACTAAATGTCAAGTTGTAAAAAGAAATCGACAATTATCGCTCTTGTACTATGTTCTCACAAACGGTTTCTCGCGTTGCAACAACGCGATTTGCGTCTTGCGCTCGAAACTTTTCGTTACAAAATCACAACCACATTTTTTAGTTACAAACATATAATATTTGACTGCATATTTATGCGAACATAGCTAATTATTCCCTTCTTTTTGGCTCAGGCTTCAGAATTCGTTCATAAGCAATGTTTATATGCGTGCGACAATGTTAGCGTGGCGAGTGAAACGCACCGATCATAGCAGTCACCCTTGGTACCGACGGGAACGTCGAATTCGACCTGGTCGTAGGCGTCGTACGGCTGCGTCACGCGAACATCCCACTTGATGCCCGAGCCGCGCAACATGACACCGCTGCAAACGATAGTACACTCAATAGAAAGCACTCTTTTCTCGTCTAATCGGCTCAGTTTAATGGAAGCAGACGTGACGGGACTCTCAGTGGTATGCATGAAAATGTTGAAGAAAACTGCAAAGCAAAAGCTGTTCGATTCTCTCACGTCGATATGTAAAAGAATGCAAATAATCCAGGGTTCCGAATGAAATATTTGAAAAAAGGAAAATTTCAAAATATCAAATTTTTTCCAATATTTAAAGAAATTTGGCCTTTTATTTTAAAAAGTACATTCAAAATTTTAAAAATTTAGGGTCCCAAAAAATGGACAAATCTGAACCCTGAAATAGTAGTTGTATCATGAAGCATTCGAGATTGAGGATGCCATACAATAATAATTAATAAGTGAAAAACATACGAGAAGCCCCAGTCGAGCGCGACCTTGGCATCAACGAGGCCGATGTCAATAGTGCGCGCTTTCCAGATGCGATTCTCGGTGAGGACGTCTTCGAGCTCGTCGATGCGCTCAGGAAACTTGACGGCCCAGTCATAGATATCATCCATGAGGCCAAGAGGCATATCCTAAAGAAATGAGANGCTTTGGCGGTCAATAATGGTACGGCTTGCGTAAACGCGGCATATGGACAAATGATAAGCAGCGGTTAAGGACATGATACGGGAGACTTGGCATAAGTACGGCGATCAATTGGATTAGTTGGCGTTGCGAGCGCCGTCGCTGTCGTTACTCCAGTAGCCGTGACCATTGGCAGTCTCGTGCTGCTGTAGCGATTTGAACGAAGAGAACGTCTGAAGCGGAACGATGGCTGATTGGACGTAAACGATTCAATCGGAACCGGCGGCGGACAGCCCACAGGCAAACACCCACCTCTCCACAAATAATACAGCCGAAATGGCGTTTCAGCAACTGATGGTCAGTCAGATCCTTGGTACAGAAGAACTGGTGATTGCACACGGCGCACGTAACGTCCTCCACTAAAATCGCGCGCAGTGAGAACCCGCTCAAATTGAATAGCTAAAGAAATGCTATCTACCGTCTTCGGCTGGCACATCTCGCTCGCTGATTGAGCTGCTGTCGCTGCCATCGTTGCCGTAGTAGCACTCGTCGTCGGCGGCGTTTCCGCAGAACGCCACTTCGTACACAAAAGACGGGATGTTGCGCCGCGGGATAACTTCGACGGGAATTTTGGCGCACAGCCCCTGAGCCTCCTGCGTCTGATAGTACTTTAGCAAGTTGTGATCCAGCGCGAAATATGCACCATCCTTTGCGAAAACCTGAAGCCTTTCAAACTACTCTTTATGTCACAACGACAAAATAATTTCCCTAGCTTATATTAGATGTCCCAATTGATTTCACATCGTGACATTTGGAGTCATTATAATTACTTCCTGACCCCCACCTTTTGACATCCAACGGTCAGAATCTTTCTTATAGAGGATCAACATAATTAGAGAACAATTCGTCAAAGTTCTCATCTCTCCTTGAAATTAATTTCTCACTCTGACATGGACTGTCAGAGCGCTAAAATTAGGTCTGACTTTGCTGTCGCTGACGTCAGAACAAACCACTCGCTCCAAGCAGTCCAATTTGATCCACTTTTTAACCAATCCAAATGGTCCAGTTTAATCCAGTTTTTAAGCAATCGATCGAAAATTGACACCTGTAGCTTTTTATGGGGCGGAGCAGCGCCGTCTTGACTGGTGGAAGAAGACGAGCCGGAAGACGTGCCGGGAACGTGCATCACCGTGTGCTCGGAGAACACGGCGTCCTCGTAGATCGTCTGAATGTGCGACGGCAACAGCAACATGCTGGACGAGACTGAAAATGGCGCGACGACGACTAGGCGAACCGGAGAAGAAAGACGAAACCGTCGCAAATATTAGCGGCGCAACGCGGCGGGGGACCCCGGGCCCGACTCAACGCTTCCGGTCGGCGCCGGCGCCGACGAACGCCGACGAACGCCCCGACGAACACGCACGCACGCCTTCACGCAATTTGACAGTGCCCGCGCGCGCACCGCCGCCGCGATTTGATCCTCAACCAGCCGTCGAACAACGCGCTCCATTGACAGTCTCGGCTTCCTCAACGGTGTCATCTCGCCATCGGACCGCGAGCGACAGCGGTCTGCCCCGATGCCGCATCGCATGGCTGACACGCGAGCAGCCATCCACCGTCCCCAGACGATATTAATTCTTCATTAAAGGTCGATCGCATTCGTACGACGCCGTCAAGCGACCGCCGCTCTCCAACGAGCAGCCGGGCAAGACAGACTGACGCGGCGCTTGAACGGGCCGCGCCGACGAAGATAATAGCACCCTGCCAGAGAATTTCCCACGCGTCGTCCGCTAAATGATCGACTGTGACCATGCTGGCAGTTACTCTCTGCTTCTCTCTGTCCGCCCTAATCACAGCTCAAGCCGCCGCCGCATCTTTCGTGACCAAGTGGATTCGATGCGGCGGAGACAAACAACCAGTCAGCATTGGTCAATAATGCCGAAACGCATAATCGTGTCGCGGCTCGCCGCGCGCCGCCAACGACAGTCATAAATTCGTTATGAGTCCCTGCAAGGCGCCTCTGCGGCTAGCATCCGACGATCGGCGGCTGCCTACTACCTCAGCTGGTTCTTTTATTGCACGAATCAGCCAATTAAACCCATTGCGGGCGCATCGGAATTCGGAACACAATAAATAACAGCACGACAGTTGTTCAAAGGTGACTAGAACGAGGTTGTATCGAGCGAGAGGAGAGAAGGTTTGTGCGGCAGAGATAGAGGTGGAGGAGGAGGAGGAGAAGGAACAGAGGCAGCGACCACATAGTATAGCTGGCGGAGGAGGAGGCAGATGCGGCACCATTCTGTACATTTTTCAACAACACTGGAAGACTTTGAGGGAAAATGCACTAACGAAGGCGGCCAACTATTGCCAATCGCTCAACCAACGAACCACTGAATGAGATCGCGAAATAAACGCAGCACAATTCAACGTTACGGTAACAATTTAACGGAAGAACAGTAACCAATTCGTGGAGCAGTATTGTCGACAGATATGATATTTCATTCGAGCGCTATTTGTTAACCATGTTGTCGGCAGCAAGGAATATAAGGACGCAAAAGTGTTTCGATCGTCGCACAGTTTGGCAGCGGCAGTTAGCGGCGCCAGTAACGACGCCTTCGATGGTGCCGGTGCGAGTGAGTAGTAGACGGAGGCGACGTCGACGTGGACGGTGGCTCGGTCGGCGGCCCGACCACCGACGGTGCCACCGTGGCTCTTACTTTATTGAGGAACGAGGCGCGCATGACGCTCCACGCCAATCGCTGCTCGTCGACCGGTGGTGCCGATGGTAGAGGGGCGAGCGTGTCGTCGTCGTCGTCGTCGTCGTCATTGTGGCGCTCACTGGCGGCGTCAGTCTCGCGCCCGAACATTGCACCAGACGAGAACCACCGTCGTCGGGCACGTCCCTGCTGAACTTGGTGTAGGCGAAGCAGCGGCGCCTGTGGGAATAGTGTGCAGGGTCTTGGAAGCGACCTTTGCGATTGAAGCCGAGAAAGAGTCCTGGGGTTGTGGCCGACTCGAGTTCCGTATAGCCGGCGTCGTTGAGGTGCTCGACGAACTCGCATCGCGCGCTCGCACCGTCTTGCTAAAGGATGACAATTTTATGGGCTGTTCGTTTGCTCGCTAACGACGGCGGCCGATGAGAGTGATTGATGCGCTGTGTACACGACTGGTGTTAGTGGCCGAAAAGAATGGCTGATGCGCGGCATCTGCCTCGCGCCGATTTCGCGCATCGACAGCTACGGGTCGCATCGGTCAGCGAGCAGGTGGACGCATGTTTACGGTCGCAGGAGATTGTGCCCAGCCCCTCTTCGCCATCCCATACCATCCCATACCATCCCCCTCTCATCCCCTTCCCCTTCCTCCCCCTCCCCCCGCGCGCAACCAACAATTATCTTCCGCCCGGCAAAAAAGCGCCGATTTAACACCTCGGCCGCGCGTCCCAAGGCGGCTGTCTCGGAGAAAAACGGGCCGATCGGGGGCAAGAGAAACAGAATCGTGCTCAACTATCGCGGGTTTTTTGTGGCGTCGAGTAAGTTCCCCGGGTGTGAGGTGGCCGGCTGGCCCGGTTGGCGCGACAAGTCAGCGGCGGCGCAAAGACGCGACAGTCGTTTGTCATCCGGCAATAGATCAGCTCAAGGCGACACCACCGTAGCGCGCATTCCGCCACTCGCAATCTCTCCCCGTCGGCCCTCCGCTCATTATCTGCATGGGGCCTGGAGCGACAAGCGGCCGAGCCGCTCCTCGCTCCTCGTTCGTCATCGTCGTCGTCGTCGTCGGTCGCGTCAAGGCTACTACTAAAACTTACTCGGACGGTGACTCGTCGTCGCCTGTTGAAGCAGAGGTAGCGGCCGGACAGAGCGTGCTGAAGTCGCACTCGGCCGCCGAATGTGTCCGAGACGACCTTGAAATCGACTGAAACAATGCCACTTCACACACATGGCGTTCATTGGCGGGGCGCGTTTGACGCTCATACGCGCGTGTTGCGCCGCCGTCGCCCACTTAACCCCCCGGAAAACGACCACTTACTCAGGCATTTACTGCCGTGCTTCCCGCGAGCATTCACCGTCTTGTAGTAAGTCTGAACGTAGCCATGACTGCAGTGGTTGTAAAGCTGCCAGAAGCGCGTCTGTCTGCGTGGATGTTCGCCAGTGAAGTGGGCATTACGCATGTGATCCTTGACGGCTTGAGCGGCGATTACGCTCATGTTCGGCGCCAATAAACCGTGCGCGCACGGCATTGTCTGCAACGAGTCGCGATGTCTGTGTGCAATGATGCGCGCGCGCGAAACGTCGATCCATTCGACGGATCGCGCGTGGGCAATGTTGTTTCGCGCTGACCAAATAAGGAATAGGAGGAGCAGTTTTTGCCTGGAGAGGACGACCTTTTGGCCCGATGTAACAGCGCCTAATCGAGGTCTTATCGCGTGCGACCAGCGAATTCTCGCGTCGCCGCCGCGGAGGACACTTATCTTTCAGCGATCTGCGCCTCCTTCCCACCTCTCGTCGGTGTCTTCTTTGGCGAGAAGAGCGTCGTCGCCTCCCACTCGAGGGCTAATCGCCCCCACTATGGCCGTTGATGGGCGCGCAATGCCGCGCGAGAGGAGGGCCCCCACATTGCTCACTCACCGTTAACAAGAATGCGACTGTCAACGCGAACCACCAGCGCTTCCACCAGCCGCTGGACGACGAGTGTCGCGCCACGCGCCGAGCACGCCACTTCCAGCCGACCCGATTACGTTCGAACGGCGATTCGGGTCGCAATCTGCAAGCCGTTCAATCACGATGCGCCACCCGGCGGCAATCAATCGTTCACTCTTACCGTAGTAGGCGAACGACGGCGAAAAGCGGCGACGCGTCGTTGTCGACCGCGGCGGCGTCGGCGGCGATGACAGGATGCGGGACGGAGGAGCAGCAGGGGTGGTCTAAGTTATGGCGCAGAGACATGACGGTCGCGGCGCACTGTGGCAGCACGGCTTCATCGGGACGGCTGGTGGCGACACCTCGGGGACTAGCCGCCAGCGTTCGTGTCCAGGCACCAGCCACTCGCGGCAATTTTTCCCAGCGTTCTTTTTTTCCCGTTCCGAGTTCCCCGGAGGTGACTGACGTCGGCGCGAGTCGGTGCCAGCTCAGCAGGCAATGTAAATCTCGTAATTGATTGCGGATGAAGAACAGCGGCGCGTTGGTAGGCAAACTCCGACAATGACCGTCGCAGTGGTCGCCCGCCGCGTCGATGGTCGAAGGCCGCTACGCCGGGCCACTGACCAATCGCCGTCGAGGCCAGGTGCCGCGTAATTACAGGGTGCGACCACCGACCCGCCAAGACGTCGGCCGGTCAGCGATAGGGGCAATCAGCCTTGAATTTCGTTGTCTTTGTCGCGGGGCGCGCGTCCGACCGGTGCTCGAGTGCGACCGATCGAGCCTGCAAGTCGGAGGGGATGAACGAGAGTCAACGAGCTGAGATCGGGGCTGGGAACGGCCGCCGCGTCGCAGCGCAGATCAACTCGTCTGGCCTGCGCGGGCGGCCGACCGCGGCGACCGTCGTCGCCGTCGTGCAGCACGCGACTAAACAAAACAATTCGCGCGTTCTGGCGCCCAAAAATCGCGCCCGACGCGCAGCCTCTCGCGCAGGTAACTGCCCCGGCCGCGTGATGGACGCACGGCGCTTCCGAGCGCCCTCCCACGAAGGAACGCGCGTTTCGGTGATTTAGCACTTACCTGGTCGTGGGAGCGCGGTCGGCAAGTCAGACTCTAGCCACCAATCAACGGCGTCCACCACCGGATGGCACATCTAATTTTGCACCGACCGCCGCCCTCTGCGTCATAGTCGGAGCTGAACAAAAAAAGTTTCCTAGCATTTGCCCCGCACCGTCGCAGGGTATACTTTTCGGGTCTTCCTTAAAAGGTCCTAACTCACGACGACAGTATGCTTCCTCGGTCGTCTGTCGCATGCCTGACACCGGGAGTTCCGTTGCCGGTAATTGAACCCGAGCCTTTACGGGTGGGAGGCTTAAATCCTACCACTAGACTACAATGGAATTACGTCGAAGGTGAAGAAGCGGTGCGGAATGTCGTTGGCGAGGGAGGGAGCACAAGGGCCGGGCCACCGACGCCCTATGCGGAGGCTGTACACAGCTGGACGAACGTGTTACGATCAGAAAGACGGTTTGATTTCGTTTCCGGCGCCGCACGACGTCTTTTTTGAAAGCGGTCGACCGGTCGTCGACCACCGCGCGAACGCCTTCCTTCCTTCTACCCATACGCGATTCGTGTCATTCGTCAGACGGACGGGTTTTTAGATGGCCGCCAAGGAAATATGATATTTTTACGCGCTCGCCACGGCTCATAACTCGCGACGACACGCGGCGACCCACCGCCTGTCCGAGCCCCCCAACAGACGCCGCCGCCGAGTCGGTAAGTGTCCAAGCGCCGACGAGCACAGCTTCGACTAGCTCATCAAACAAGTCGTTTCCGGACCGCATGTTGCCTTTTTCACCCTATGAGACCGCGACTCCCTCCCCTCCACAGCCGTCTGCTCCATGATTGGTGAGCCACACAGATTGTATGACAGCACACGACAGGCCACGCAAAAAATATCCCACTCGACGAGATCTCTCGCTGTTGTGTGGCCGGCGGGCCGGTCGGTGGCGTCGACGACGGGCAGACGAACTGGAGCTCGCAAGTCCCAGCGACGCCGCCGTCGAGTGGCCGGAGACCAAACAAACGGCCACTGTCGAGAGCGATTACCGATACGATTGCTGCTGCATTGACGCAATTCAGTCCGCTCGCCCGCCTACCGACGGCGGTCAGCGCTGCAGCAACGGTCCCTTCCACGATAAGTGCACCACGAGCGCGCGCGCGCAGAAGCCGATCTCCTTGATCGAACGAGCCGCCGCCGACCATTCACACCTCATTGTCACACTAATCCCACGACGTTCGCCCCGCGCCTCAACGT
>NIUQ01002859.1:0-20051 GCA_002796945.1 Plectus sambesii
AATTGAAGATTCGGTGATGGTGCCCGCCTGCAGCTCGAACTGCCAGCCGTCCGTGCCGCTCATCGTGGGAGCAATCGAGTGAAACGATACTGAACAGTTATTTTGATCGTACGGAAAGCTGGCGTGATCGTGGATGCAGGAAATCTGATCGCCCCAATTCAGTTGCACTTCGACTAGGCCATACGAATGCACCACTAGCCAAGCTAAATGTAGACGCACCAGTCTGTAGTCGAATCCGTCCCTGTACAACGCATTTTTTAACATTATATGGTTGATGAGCGAAAGAAAGAAATAAGGCTGAGAACGGCCCCAATAAATACTGAAAACGGCGCCTATAGGTTGGGATAGATGGAGCATCGTCCGTATATTATAAACTGTCTATACGACCCTAACGTGCACCGACTGGACCGTTGAGTCAAAATCGATCAGTCTACAGAAATGACAAGAATGCAATGAAAGGAGACTTTTAGTCTACCAAGAATTTATTGAAGCCATTTTCAGTGCTTAGAGAGGCCGAATTAAATCCCAGTTCAAAGAGACTAACACTGTCGTTGCTATAATCTTTGGCACCCATATGTTAACATTGTTGAGCCGGTCCGCCCCGTGGTATTGGAATTTTGTTATTCCGTTATACGCTTCCGGCGCCCACACCAAGCGAGTATCATGCCAGTACTGAAACAAGATGAATGCAAGGCACTTTCACACTTTGGCATATTCAGGCACTTACGATGAACATCTGACCGGTCACGAACATCACTTCTTCAGTCTCGCTCTGAAAATTGTCCAATAGTAGTAGTTGTGGGGGGAAATGTATCCCTACCGGTTGCATGTAAGTCGGAACAAAGACAAGGTACACAATTGTGCCCTTTGCAGGTTTAGCGTGGTCATAATTTTTGAACAAATCGCTCTTCAATCGGGCCGTATCACTGGTTAGAGCTTCCTGCTGCCCATTGACAGTGATGGAAATTATAAAAGTAACATGAAGGGAGAGTAATATCATGGTGCGCCAGTGACCTGAGTGGAACTTTGCATGCTCTTTTAGGCTATTTGTGCCGATGAAAGTCAATCGCCGCGGACGGATAGAATTTCCCCAGACTGCGGCTTCGAGCGCTCTATTACCGGCATGTTTAGTTTATCGGCGGTTGCGGTCAACTCGGCCATTTGCGGTCTCGCCGCATTAGATTGCCGCTCAGGTCGAGACGCGGCATCTTCTCTATGCAAACAGATGGCATCGCTCGAAGGACAATACTGTGCGCATGGGGGCGGGGTACTGGTTTTTTCGAAAGTTAGGCGTGGTGAAGTACATTTACGCGGCCATTGCTTGCTGGAAGAGGTACGTCGTACACTCTTTACGATCTGTTTGCAAACAGCATTGACTCTGCGCTGTGTGATGCCAGCGTATCACATATCTGTCCATTCACGTGTAACCGAAAAAGCAGATGTGCTAAGAACGATTGACTGATCATGGCCGATTCACCGTACGGCAGGAGACCGATTCATACGATCAAACTCGGCCGACAGACATCGGAAGACGATAAGGTTGGAGAAATAATAGTAATAGTAATGATGACATGAAGGAATTTTTAGCTTCGGTATGTTGATGTGAAGCCAAAACTGGAATTTGGAGGGACGATCGGGGCCGGACTGCTGACCGTCGCTCTTCCATTGTTTCTCGTCGCATATGTCGCTCTTCTGCATAGAGTACATTTAAACTACCATGCTGTGAACTGCTAGTGTATATGATGATTTGCAGACCGATCCTACCTTGACCGCCATTGCAAACATTAGAAGCGTTGATTTGAAATCCTTGTTCACATTTGAAGCCTTTTTAATTGTCTTCGCGTGGTTCATCTGCAGTCTGCTGTCTTATTTGATTCCATATGGTAGGAACGTCCCGGGACGACGTCTACCAGATGGCAGCGTTCTGCATTACAATTGCAATGGTGAGCTTTATTATAACTTACATATGAACAAGTACAAAAATCAACTTTCAGGGCTTATTTTTCTTTTGATCGCGCTGGTCGGTTTCGAAGTAGCATACATTTTCAATGTGCAAATAATTGATTATGTGATTGCAAACATCGTCCAGCTAGCCGTAGCGTCAATCGTGCTATCATTTGTGCTCAGCGTACTACTGTACATAAGGAGTCTATCAGTGCCGAAATCAGCCTTGTCGGATGCCGGCTACTCAGGTAGAGAGTATTCGATTTATTTGTAACGCCTGTCAATTGATTTATAGGAAACGCGATATACGGATTTTTCATGGGCCGTGAATTGAATCCGCGAAGTTATGGCATTGACCTGAAATTCGCGTGTGAATTGCGACCAGGTCTTGTCGGCTGGCTGCTAATTGATCTGTGCGCTTGTGCGGTCTGTTTCAAGCAGACTGGCTCGGTGTCGCCTTCTCTCTTTTTTGTCACTGCGGCTCAGGGACTTTACATCGCGGACGCGCTCTGGTTTGAGGTAGCTGAGCATGACATTTTAAGCGAGTTTTGAAATTTACATTTCTCACCTTTAGGAAGCCATTCTGTCTACGACCGATATCACATGCGAAGGATTTGGTTTCATGCTGGCGTTTGGTGATTTAGCATGGGTGCCGTTCCTTTACTGTTCTCAGGCAATTTTTCTTATGAACGCCGAATCCCACACACCTCAAGCGATACCACATTGGTTTCTGGTCGCCTTAATTGCGCTATTTGGTATTTTGATTTTCTTCAACTTAAAGTTTTTGGTTAAATACGATTATTTCAGTTGTGGGTTACGTCATATTTCGCTCCGCTAACTTGCAAAAGAATAACTTTCGTTCACAGCCGAACAGTGCCTCAAGTACAGGTACTTGATATTTAAATGATGAACGTACGATCCAATTATCTATTGTTCTTGTCAACCGCAGGAATGAAGTCGATAGCGACGGGTGTGGCGGACAGGCGCTTGCTCTGCGATGGTTGGTGGGGTTGGGTTCGACATCCAAACTATCTTGGCGACATAATCATGGCGTTCAGCTGGTCATTGGCTTGCGGTAAGGCGAAAGCATTTTTTGCTCGTTAAATATTTTTGAGCGAAATGGCGTTTTAGGCTTTCGATACACGGCACCCTACTTTTATCCATTTTACTTATGCGTGTTACTGGTCTTGCGCGCCGAACGCGATGAACGAAGCAGTTTGAGAAAGTATGGATCGGCGTGGACTACTTACTGTCAAGAAGTTCCATATCGCATTATACCAGGCATTTGGTGAATGGCAGTGTTTCAATAATTCGCAGTTTTTGAATCAGCTAGTTGTTTTCAAAATGAATGATTTAATTTGCAAAAGTTATTCATTTTTTATGATTCGATTGAGCGCTAAATTTTAACTGTTAATACATATTTCATTGCAGTGTTAGACGAGTTTTCCTTATAAAATTAGTAATTATCAATAGAGTAGGGAAAAGCAGAATTGTATGTTTTTAATTTGTATTATTAAACTAAGTTAAAATATTTTCTCATTATTACGATTCGAAATACCGATAAAAGCAAGAGAGCGTCTCTAGGTTTATTTAACAGAAGATGAGTAATTAAATAACGGAAGTGGAGTAAGTGAGCAAGACGGTGTAGGGAGCGAGCGACCGACCGCTCCAGAGGGCAGCAAAGAAAAAAGTGATAAACAACTATCCAAAGGCGCACCATTGGATAAGCCGCAATTCGTACTCCAGCGTGTGCACTAATTGGTTGGCTGATAATACAAAAATAACTCTTTTTGGCCATAGTCTTACAAGTACTATTGGAACACTGATAAATATTCTGCTGAAAAATGACTCCTACTGTATCGCTCGTTTTGTTAATCGATCTTTGATGGTGCATAATACGGCCAAAATAAAGCTCACTAAGCAAAACGATGTTGCCACGACCGGTTGTGATATTGCTGCTTGCGTCCGCAACGGTTATTATGGTGGAGGGGTGGTTCTTCGAATGCGACGACTTAGAGCCGGAGGAGTACGAGAAGAAGAAAAATTGTTGGACGACGACCGAATCGGTCACGACGGACTCGACACCGACGAGTTCAACGAAGAAGTCGATCAAGAAAATCTTCCAGGAGAAGACAAAGCGAGTAATGATAGGCCTGACGTTGCAAATGAAGCAGCAGCGCTTTACATTTCGACTGGGCAACGTGAGCGTACAGCACCAAGTACTCGAAGGAATGCTTGTTGTTTTGGAATGTCCGGGCGTTAAAAAGGAATCCAAGCAGCTAGACAAAGTGAAATGGTTCTTCAGCGGTATAGAAATCGGCGCCGACTTGCTCAGCTGGCGCGTCAAGCAGAACGACGAGGGGCGACTCGAGCTCTGGCCCACCGTCGTCCGCGACAGCGGCCGCTTCGAGTGCTACTTTGAGGACGAATGGCGCGGTCAGATCTCGCTGCTCGTCGTCTCTCTCGCTAACGCCATTCACACCGGTCTCACCAACTTCCTCTACTCTATCCCCTTTGCCCTTTTCATGCTCGCCATCGTCATCGGCGAGCTTCTCTTCTGTCCCTTTCGACAGTCCAAAGTCATCGTCGATCCTATGATCGAGTTTAACGAGCGGCAGCTGGCTCTCACCGACAAGGAGTACTCGGTTAGCGTTCAGTTAAACATCTTTGCTTTCGTCTATCGGCTTTTTATACCACTTACACTTGATAATGGACACTATCAAATTCACTGATGCAGTAATCTGAATTGTTTTCACGGATGTGATTTACCAAGTAAGATGTGTGTTGAATTTTATTTGAAAAGCGTTCAATTAAAATAGTTCAAAGTATCGTTTTGCAGGAGAGAGTTAGCGGAACAATTACCGGAACATCTGACGACGGTGAGCAGCAATATTCGACGAGCTCTACGACTACTACATCGCGCTCTACTCGTCACGCTATCGAGACGTTGATGCTCATCGAAAGGCCGCCACCGTCCAGCAGGCCAAAAGTCGTCGTGAACACCCGTGAACGATACCAGATTTAAGACCTGAGCTTACGTGATGTTTGGTCTCAACAAGATTTGCCTCTTGCTTTTCTGATGAGTACGGTTAAATGTGGGTTTTTGCGGACTTGAACAGAAACAGATTTTGCATAATTTTCTACTTGATTTAGACAAACGTAGAACGATTTGAGAAGAATGCGAGTGTCGCGATGTTTGTATAGAGCGACGTGTGCTGATAAACGTGCTCTTTTGTCATCAGTCGGCTGGTTCAAGTCGAGATCGTGTCTATCGAGCTCAACCTCTAGTGATGGGACGCCACAAACTTGGCGTAGCACAAATGATCGCAGACCACAGAAAACGATTGTTAAGCGCTATGTAGGTCAGCCGTCTCATTTGACTCATCCGTCGTTGATAGCCGAAGATGAAGCGACGCCTGGTAAGCAGACAAGGTTTAGTTGCAAATATATATTTGACTGAAGTGATTGCTTTATTTTGCTATGTGCTGAAATATAATGACGTTTTGATGCAAAGTTGCTTTAGTCAAGGATATGTTTGCATCCCTAGCTAGCTGTTTGTCATAAGAAGCGCTACTTCAGGAATCAGTCGAGCGGAATACGCCGATCGACGACGGCGACTGTTCGAAAGCTTCGTCCGCTCTTGCACACTTCATGGCGCAGTGGATGAGGATCAGCGCTTTCTGGTGCTATTATGCGGATCCGACATGACGTACTCGGCGCCCGACGTACCAAACCCTTTCCGTCAGTGCTCGAATATGTTCTACCTCAGCGGTCTGCAAGAGCCAGGCGCTTGTCTCGCCATCACCGGCACAACCAAAGGCGATCCTCGAACGACTCTCTTTGTGCAACGGCGAGAAGCGCACAAGGAGTTGTGGGACGGACCCCTAGCCGGCGTCGACGGCGCCAGCTACTTGACTGGCGTCGACGACGTTTTCGAACACCAACACTTTGGCGCTTTCCTCGAAATGTGCGTGCCTTCGCAAGGAACTGTCATAGCTGCATACGACCCCACGCAATGGACGAACAAGAAAGATGATATTTTGGTGCGAATGCGCGATAAAATCCGACTGAGCGGTGACCCTTTGCTCAATATGATTCACCGTCTTCGATGGATCAAGTCGCCGGCCGAGATAGCACTGATGCGCAAGACGTGTGCGATCGGCAGCTCGGCGGTCGCGGCGACGATCGCGCGAACGCGGCCGGGAATGAACGAGAATGTGCTGGTAGGGAGGATGGAGATGGAGGTGCGAAGCCGCGGCGCCCGCACACTCGCCTATCCGCCAGTAATCGCTGGCGGAAACCGCGCCAACACAATTCACTACCTCAATACCGACCAGGTAAGTCGTGATTCAGGGGATGATTAGGGGGCTAAAGTTTCCTTGCATTTTTTCCGCTAAGTCGCAGGGTCCGCTTTTTGATGGTGTATATGAGCCGGCCATATGAACACGACAGTAGACTAATCCAGTCGGCCGTTGCGTGCTTGACACCCGGGATGATTCCTGGAGGTAATTGTGATATTTTGAAGACGATCGAGGACGGCGATATGATCCTGATGGACGCGGGCTGCGACTACCACGGCTACGTGTCGGACATTACGCGGACATGGCCGGCGTCGGGGCGTTTCAACGAGACGCAGAGGCTGCTGTACGAAGCGCTCGACGACGTCCAGCAAAAGTTACTCACCTTCGTGCGCGATCGTCGCCCGCTCTTGCTCAGTCACGTCTACTTCGAGATGCTCACTCACCTCGGTCGCAATCTCCAGGAAATTGGACTCTTTCCTTCTCACCTCAACGAAGAAGAGCTGAAACATGTTTGTTTGCTCGATCCATTCTTTCGATTCATTCTTTCGATTGTCATGTTTTTTTTTCTAGATGGCTGACCACGTATGCCCGCACCACGTTAGTCACTACTTAGGTATAATTTATCGTTCGGAGACGCTTCATTTTCATACATTTTAAATTCAGGCCTTGATGTACATGACACGTCGACTGTCGCTAGAAGTATACCTGTAGAGCCAGGCGTCATCATCACCGTCGAGCCGGGTATGAACTGGGTACAGCATGACGTAAAAACAGTCAATCTTCAAAAACTTGAATTCTGTTTTCGCGCAGCGGTTTCAGGCTGAGTTTAAATTTATTGATAGGCTAGGGCATAGAATATACTTTCTTATTTTAATTCGAATTTCCCCTAAAACTTTTGTAGTTTAACGGTTGGAAGTACGTTCGACTTTTTGCAATCTGGCTTCGGATTTTGCAGAATATGTTCTACCCCTTATGCTTAGACGGGGGGAGCTGAACTCAATTATTAAATTATATTTTTTTGTATTGTGTTGTACTTTTACTAGCCAGATATTACCGGCTGACTGAGAAAAAAGACTAACGCAACGTTCATCCATTTCGCGTTTCAGGTGTGTACTTGAACGAAAACGATGAGAATATTCCTGAAAGGTTTCGCGGTATCGGTATACGCATCGAAGACGACGTATTGATTACGAGCACCGGTGCTGAAGTTTTGACGGAAACTTGCCCGACGCACATTGCTGATATTGAAGCATTGTTTCATCGGATTTAATTATAAAGCGAACTATAAATGTACTTGCTCATATCAGTGATAAAACGACTCAACCGAAACTGTTTGACTGTTGCAATGCACTCATTGTCATTGGGTCAGTTTCATATCGCCTTCTTGAGATGAAGACGTACTTTTAAAACGCGATACTTGGAAGCCGAGTTATAACCGTTTGAAATATTTTTGACTTTTCTAATTTATTTCACAAATCTAAGCAATTGATTCTTTGACAAAACATTGGAGGAATACTGTGAGGTACCGCCTCGAAGTTTTAAGCACAATTATGGTGAGCATTAGAGATATTCTGGACGTATTTTCAAGGCTGTAATCTATTTCTGTGATTCTGTGCACATTTCTGAAGACGTCAAAATATTTTTCAACCGTGGCGCCGTTCTGGCGGGCCCTTACACCCAAACTTTGGGCAAAAAATAACGATTTCCAAGCACTATCAGATTTTTTATATTTCGACGCGGAATTCGCAGAATGTTATAGTTATCGGTCAAAAACTGATTTTTTTGCTGTATTTTCACTTATGAGAAGAATTGTGCATTGTTAACTTTCTAGTAGATGTTCCATATAGCGTGCAACTCGGTACTTAGTGCATTGTGAAGTCTGTTTAACAGTACATAAACTAGCACGGAAGCTCGAGAGATAAAAAATTTATAAGCACAATGTTAGGAACTTCATCAAATAAGTAAATTCAACAATTGTGAACATTGAAATATATAAATGTGCGTATATGCAGGTGCCTGCCATGGAACGGTAACTTTTTAGATCCACGACATGAGAGGAGAGATGGGAATAATGTACTCGAGTACGCTGAGCAACTGCCAAGTGCCAGTAGGTACATCAACAAATCCATTGTCAACACTCGCATCACTGTCGAAGAAGATTTGCTGCCATTGCGAGAAGAACGATTCAAGTCGACGCATGAAACCGAGGAAGGTGTGTTGCAAGGAGAGCATCTTGTTCACGCTGTGACACGAAGCCACCATACCGTTGACCACGAGCAGGCCGTTCGACGTCATTGGTGCAAACGCACCGATCTCATCCACCATCGTTAAGTTCGTTACCAAGATCGGAGAAAATGCTGCAATGCGACTGCTGCACATTAACTGTTAAGCTAGATGGAAGCGAGATTTATGAAGAACCAAACTGATATTGGAAGGGTAGCTTAGTTTAAATGTCACTGTTAAAGGAGACCTCGAATCAAGGAGCAGCAATTAGATCAAATAGTTGCATTTGAGTAAATAGAAGCCGAATTTCGCAATCATGCTCGTCGAAAAGAAACTCTAAATTATCTGAGCTACAAAGTAAGTGAAAGTCGAAATATTTAGCTATAGTTTAAAAATATGAAATGGACTTTAATGTATTCTTCATCGTTTAATCATTTTATTTCAAGAATACATTTTAACAATGCGACAAAAAACTGTGCTCTCTACGACCGTCGCTTTCAGCGCATTTTTGCGTCATTAAGAGCTTATTTCGGCGAAAATAAATAAAATTGGTAAATTTGTGACAAATTTAATTTAAAGGTATCAAAAGGTATCAAGTTCGGTCTGAAAGTATCCGATTTCCTGTGGATATGATATATCTCAGCATTTAAAAGCTAAATTCAGGGAAATTTGACTATTCACATACGTATCAAGATGTTCATTTTCAGAACGACCAGCATTTCCTTATGCAGTTTTAATTAAATTGTAATTAAAATCAATAACGAGCAGCAATTTTCGCAACTGCTACAACCAATTTGTACCTTTTATATCCCTTTGCAGTAGTTGATCGCCCACTTTGACGTCTTGCGCAGCAAGAAATTTTTCTTTGTTTCCTTTGATCACAAAGATGATGTGCTGTTTGGTGAGTTTGACCACTGAGCCATCGGATGTTTCGATGCGCACAAACTGTGTTTTAGTGTGAGGAATGCGATGCAGAAACGATTCGACTGAGACGAACACTGCCTAAAAAGGTCATATCATAGAGAACACATAACACTAGTATTATTGGAAGCATCAACTTTGATGAAAGTAGTCAAAGTACCATCATTTTGCGACGTCATTAGGTACTTCCTGCGCAGTCTGCCAAAGTCTAAGCTAAACAGCGGTATGAATATAAACACTACTGGTTGTAACACGACAGCAGTGGCTCATCTCGTTTTCACGAATTAGGCAATGATACTCTGTCCACTTAAATACTAGTGGGGAACATTTTTTGAGGGTGTGCATATCGCGATGCCTATTCTCAAGACAATATTGAGTGATGGAAGCGAAAAAGTAAAGTGGGCCGATGGAAGTCGCGTCCACGCCCTTTCACACCACAACTTTACATTAGCGTGACTTGCTGTTCCTCACGAGAGATGCCCATGGTTGCCCAGTTTTTGACTATTGTCTGAAGATTTCGAACAATGCAAGATACCTCTTACTTCTCTTCATCAATAATAACGTCAAAATTTTATAGCTGTTCCATTTCCATACCGACCTGTGGTCCAAAAGCAGTCGATAAGATTTCGTCGCCGATTTTTAGCTCGTCCATGCGTTTTGTCTGGCCCGTCTTAGTCACAAGTAGAGAATCGGCACTGAAGCAGGAGGTGAGGCCCGCTCCGACAGGAGCGACAGGAGCGGCCGCCACTGCTGGTGCGAATACCGGCGCCGGTGCGAGCACCGCTGGAGCGCTGCCGATGACGCTCTGAGCGAAAGATGGCGCTTGCGGCGGACCCTGAGGTGCTGGTGGAACTTCCGGTGGCGTGGAAATGATAGAATCAATCTCTTGCTCGATAATCGAATCGACTAAAAATTTCAGTTGATCATATAACTATTTAGAATACAACGTTAGATATGCGCGCCAAGCCCAGCTTCAGATGGAAGGAGACTTGGGATGCGTGTACTCATTCGCCTCTCCACCGGTTAAAGACATCATTTTATACATTATAAACCTAAACTGTGTTCGCGACAATGTGGCGGAGCGGTGCCCACCACACACTCTTCAGCGTTGGCCTAAGAGACATTTAAGTAGCCTTACAATTCTTTAATTAAATATGTATGCTCCCACATCCAAGTAATTAGTAAGTAAATACACGCGGTTATTATACACACATGTTCGCATCACTCAAACTTACCTTTATTAAACTCCTCTTCTGGATCAGGCGGGCAGGGCATCCTGCGAGTCGTTACTCGATATTGCACTCTGAAAAGAGAGCATTATAGAAAACTATTACGTTTTGCATAGCCACTAACAAGACTTCTCCAAATTCAGACTATGCATAGCAGCAACTAGAATATGCTTACGGCAACTAAATTGGTCAGTGAGCAATCATCAGAAGAACGCCGCCGCCTATTCTACCACAATAAGACAAATGTCTTTCATAGTTTGAAATGAAACATATGTAAAGTTCCTCGCATTTCTATCTCAATGTAACTTGGAGAAATTAGAACAAATAAAAACTGGGAGATTACTTTCGACTGGGACTGATGATTTGTTGGACGTTAGAGATAACGTCGAATGCCGTTTGACGACCGTTGGTCAGGACTTCGCCACCGACGAGCGCTTCGTTTTCGCCAATCACCGTGCCGCCGAGCACAGTCGACTGAGCCATTCCAGAATAAGTGCAGCATTGCAGTTTCATCGGTCTATAATTTCCACTTGTCATTCACTACATCACAGGATTTATTTTCTCGTAGTAATTCGGCCATAATATTCTAAATTAACTACGTTTTTCAAGGCGTAGTCTAGGATTTAATGATTTTTGCTTGGGTTGTCGGGCTAGATTAGCGACAGAGACGATGATTTCGTTTTCAGTGGTTCAGTGGATTTTTTTTCTCTTGCTTCTTGTGTAGGAAAGAGGGTGCCACAGTCCTTCTTTTATTCACCCACACAAGACGATATACAGGGAGGCAATGGCCTTTGAGTTGAGACACACGACACTGTTCGAACTACGGTTTTGTCGCCGTATTAGGTCTCACAGGCGTCGCGAACCGGGCAAGCTACATCAATCGGCTTGCGCGGCGGTTCCTTTCCGTGTCTGCCCGCGCGTTCGTCTCGCCGACCTTTTAACCCGTCAAGGCTCCGTGTCCCACGTGGGCGTGGGTGTAATACAAGGAGGCGCCAACTTGATCGGCGCGCGATGGTCTCTCATGGGTCAGACCACCNGACGGCATATGAGAGCTCACTGCAAAGCAATCTCATCGCTATAAAGGCGATACCCACGACGCCGAGATATAAACTGATCATCAAAAGTGCCAAGGTCACGGCACAGCAAAGGGTTACACGGAAAAAGTACATTAGCTAGCGGCTAGATACTCATTGATTAATTAGTGAGCATAAGGCGGCGCTTAAATATGGTACGTAGGATCGCGAGGGTTACAAACGTCGCGACATGGGTGCAGCTTACACCTTAAGTATGAGTATACGCCTAAGCTTTCGAAAGACAGGGCAAAAAATATATTCAAATATCCATTTTTCTGAGATGCTGAAAATCAAACGATCATGCTATTTATGATTAAACTGCCTAGAGTTTTCATGTTTCAAGGTCCTATTACCTCCTGTACATTACAATCTCTAATTTTTAAACAACTATATCCAAAGTGCATATTTTCACGCCGAAAAAGAGAACAACTAACTTGCTGCCATCCTTGTTCTTGCCGATGCCTCCAACCCACTGGTTAAGCCCGGTACACGCCAATGATGACGCAACATCTTCGCAAATCTAAGCATAGAGATACACAATTAATTAGCATTTGTCCTGCACGTACGCGATTGGATTGCGCTAGGGATCGCGGAGATGAACAGAGAGGGATATTAGATCATACTGGTCGACTCTGACCGAGTTGCAGCAGTTATTTCATCTCTTCCCAAAAGTAAAATAAATACGCACAGTTTTCAGATGGTAACATAGTGAAGACAACCAATATGAATAAACCAGAAATGTTTGACTCGGTGTAGTATAAATGTTTATTTTAACGCATAAGGGACAATGTGAAAATTTGATAATACTACCACCATTTTTCTTATACAAATGAAACACTTTGAAATCTTTAAAGAAATAAGAAATAGCATCGACATACCGCTTTCTGTCTGGGAGCCGTCTTCTGCCGAAATCGGGGTCGCTGAGCATCGTTGTCTCTAATGAAGCCATCCTTCCTATTCGCTGTCTCATCGCTCGGATTGAATTCGCTATCTTCGTGTTGATGTGCATTCGCACCTCCTTCTTCGCCTAAATAAACAACTTTGCAGCGATCGAATATGAAATACTACGCACTTTTAAAGGAGAAATTCAGTCATCCGTAGTTCTGGGAATGTATCGTCGAATACCATTAGGGGTATATGATAATAAGCACGATTATGTATTATTAGAACATTTTCTCGATAAAATTAAAGAATCTCTTGAACGATAAATGCGCAGAAATACGGTATGAATGCGAATATAACTACCTCCAAAGCAGCTCGGCACGGCACAACCCATTGAGATAGCACCCGATGGCAGCACTTCAAGACGAAATGGCACCGCACCAGTACCACAAGAGGACGCTTGAACAGATTCTATTTGCAAAATGATAAGAAGAGCGTTGAATATCACAAGTCGAAGCATCATTTGGTTCATAATCAAACCGAATAATCGCTGAAAGAAAGATTCACGTTTCTAAATTGCAGAAAAATAGAAACGCCCTTAATGTCTAGACTCAGATTAGTTCGTTGAAGTAGATACTATATTTGTAATAACCTGCTTTTGTGTGCAACGAACTTGAACTTGTACTCAGTTGAGAAAAACAAAGGGTCGCATTTCATTGCAAGTTTGCGCATTGGCGTGATTAACTGTCTGTCTCACTCGCCACAGCGGTTTTGTGTTTGTGAGGTCTCATTTCATTCTTGCGACATCAGACAAACGATAAGACAGATGACTGTCATTATTTTCAACGTAGATAATGAGTTCATTAACCATTGATGGAAAAATTCGCCTTCCTCATAGAGTTAAGCCACACAGTACGAAGTAAAAGGAATTCAACGATTGTTTCATTGAAAGAATCGTCGATCACCACTCGTGCTTTCCATGCAGTATTTATCGCTTAGCAACTACTTGGCGACCCACACGCTGGGTTTATGTTTCGCGTCATTGAAAACGCCTAGTTCGGTTGACTTTGTTGCTGGAAGAGCGTGGATTATCGTGTGCTATGCGAAACTGTTTTTTAACAAATTTTATAGTTCTTGTTCGATAGAGGCGTGAAATTAGGCCGGATGCGCTTCATTTCCCTGCCTCTGCTCCTGACAGCATCCCATTCGACTTGCGCGTTGAAGTTGGGTCGTCAAGTATGACCAGAAACGATTGCTCGCGTTCTGGTCGACTTTAGTCTTAGGAATGTCCATTCTGTCGGCTACACTATGGACAGAGCTGGTTGATCGCGCACGAGAACACATTCCCGTTGCAGTACTTTCGTCAGCACTCGTGGTTAATGGGTAGTCACTTCAGGGTGCATTTTCAAGGGTATATGTTGGTTCTCTATATTCAGCCATCCTCTTTGTGACGATTCGTTACGATGGAGCAGTCTTTGCACACATTCTCTAGCTCCTTATGGCTGTGGTTGCATTGAACCTTTTCGAGTGAAAAACTTTATGACTGCTCAGTGTTCGACATTTCTCGAACGTAGGAAACGTCGTTGTAGAAACTGATGTGATCGTATACTGCAAATGATTCTATTCGGCCAAAAGTGGGTAAACCGGGATAAAAATTGCACACTCTACGCAGTTGTGTAAAGTGATTTTTGGACCCGGTTCGATTACAGTCGCGAGACCTTGACAATCTCAAAAGTGTAATGTTTATTTCTTTGCAATCATCGTCGATTCCCGCTCTTGTCAATCCCGCAATTTTTTGTTTTGCTGACGATTTGCCCAATCACATGTCTCGTTTGTGTTTGGCCTCTTTCAACTCCTCTGATTTGGTTGGTCTGGTTGCTGGAAGTGCGGACGTGTAGTGTGCAATTCAGAGTATACTCTGAACTAAGATTAAACACACTGATTCGTTTATGGTCTAAAGAGATGTTGTATATTGACATTATGCACTGTATATGCGAGCGAAATACATTTTCCCACAATGGCACGGATACCACCTCATGACTCTATTTTCATACATTCATTCAGACAAACATACGGTAATTAGCCTGCTCAACTGCTCGCTATTGCGTTATAACCTCACATTAAATGCGTACTCATAAGATCGATTGTTATACATACTTGTTAGTCCATGCTTTGTATACGCAGTTTAAAAAATATCAGAACACAATTTTAACCATTAAAAGGGGCAATTTAGATTGCATCCTTTGGCTACACATGCATCGCAGGTCCCGCAACAGATATCGGTTAGTGTGAAGAAGGTACCGTCATTTTTAAAGGGACCAGAAGAAACTGGTGGGAATACATACGTCGTTGGGGGACCGTCCTTAGAGGTTAACGTGTAAGATGAAGTACAAGTAGTAGGAGCAAAACATATGTCTGCGATCAAAATTACACAGTCGATCGGAGTTGAGCATACCGTGCCGATAATCATAAAACTGCCTGCACTGAGTCCAGTTGCCTCCCATTTACCCGGTGTTGATCCCTTCCAAGTGCCGCTGATACAGGCAGCATTAGGACCATTTCCGTTACTTCCACAGGTTAAAGCTCCAACTAATTCTCCATTAGTTGATCCAGGAAACGGTTGGCAGCCATTTGGCTCTGTAACACCCCAGTATGATGTTCATGTGAGCGATTGGCGTTGTTATTTAATGAGGCTATCATGAAACTACTTATACTGGCGTGTTAGCTGATAAGTCTTTCTGACTTGTAAATGCGCTTTCCAAGTCAAAAATGACGTCTTGTGCCCAGATTTGATTACGATAAGATCTCTTTTGAATTTGAAACTATCCTTATAAAAGTGAAAATATTGTAGGTCTTAACGTTTTCGGAAACAGACGGTAATGAAGAGATTTATTTGAATTGAAAATGTAAAAATACAAACTTGATGCTGCTGGGCTTGGTGGAGGTCCACTTAAGAAATCAGCGGCAACCAAATTGCAGAGATTTACAGAGGCGCAGCTTGGAAGGCAAGACGGGCATTGCGGTGGGTTGGAACATGGAGCCGTAGTGGGCGCGAGGGTCTTAAATTATAAGGCATTGAAAGGCAAGGTACTTTTTGGGTAAAAGGACCAGTAAGATTACCGTGATCTCGTCCATCGGTACCGTTGCAATGCAGCCGTTGATTTCGTCAACAAAATGATCTCCCCACAGGAACACGACGACCACCGTCACGAAGAAGAAGATGCGGCCTTCCATCACTTTTGCGTTGAACGGCGGTATCAAAAATCAGTTGTGTAGAGCAGTTGCCTTGAACAGTGATTCAGCGATCATTTCAATCGTTTTATGGATAGACAAAGGAGGTCGTAGACACTTGCACCACTACCGTCAATGAAACTAGGCTTCGTTTGTGAACTTAGTAGTTGTTGTACATTGGCATTAAAAAATTGATTACTGGTTGTAAAGTATTAGGTTCGCAAGAAGGTTCGCGCACCTGAAAAAACTGTGTGCGAGAATCGTCTAGTTTGCGCATTTCTGTAGAGCGCGCCTGATCATCGCGGGTCACCGATTAATAGCCTACTTTCATCATTTCTCAAAGTCGACGAAATGGACATTCCAAAGACCGCAGTCGACAAGTTCAGGAGCATTCATTTGAACTCGTTTAAGGTCACAAAACGAACTCCCTTGACAACTGATGGAACATTTTTATTGCAACAGAAATCTGTTGTAGAACCTGCGATGCATGTATAGCAGAAGGATGCAATCCACCCGAAAATCCCTGTAATTGAGTTAGGGACGTTTCATGATGAGTTTAAGAGGCATATACAAAGCATGAGTAAGCAATCAGCTTTAACAATCGATCTTTTAAGTAGGCGTTTAGTAAGCGTTTAAAATACACTACCGAGCAGTCGAACACGCTATTTATCGTATGTTCATTTCATTAAATATGTGAAAATCGCGACATGAGGTGATATTCACAGCTTTATGGAAAGATGTGTTTTGCTCTCCAGGCATTGAGCGAATTGTATCAGATAAGAACTTTCTCATGCTCACATGGCTCATGTGTTTCAATGCCTGTTTATGTGCAGTTTGATGCATATATTTAATTTGTACAAAATAACTGTTCACTAACTGAACGATGTTCACAGAGAGATCCGTATAACATTCCGAGACAAAAATGTGTAAACTGGACGAATTTTAATCGAAAAAAGTTAGTTTTCTATCGACCGAAGAGCGCATGAATTCCCTAAAGGAAACATGATGTTCTGCTAAATCAAATCAACCCTAAAGATTTACAATAGTAAACGATATATTGATAAATAAGTCTCGTTGAAAATAGCGCTCCTCACTACTTTAATGCTAACTACCACGAAAAATGCTGAAGAGAACGTTCATTCAGTTGCTCTCTGCAGTATAATAAGCAAAATGATGAGTGAAATAACGCACAATGCATACTATCAGTTTACAACGCCACTTTCGACTAGACACACCTCAGTGCCTGTACGCATGGTACAGAGTTTACATGCATTACGCAACGAGATGCCTGCCCTAGCAGCAACCAGACCAACCAAATCAGATTAGTGAAAGGACGTCAAACACAGATGAGATAAACAACGAACCAAATCATCAAAAAAACAAAAATGTTGCAGAATACGCACGATCGGGGATCAACGATTCTTCCAACGAAGTAAACATTAATCTTATGATGTTGTCAAGGTAGGTCGTGTGAGTGTAACCGAACCGGGTGCGCGAATCACTCACTTTACACAACTGAGTAGAACGTACCTTCTTGACCTTGTTCACTCTTATTGGCCGAACGGAATAATTTGCAATATACAATCAAATCAGTTTCCACAACGTCTGCCAATGTTTCAGAACTGTCAAGCATTGAGCAGTCGTAAAGTTGTTAACTCAAAAAGGGTGCAATGCGACCGATATCAATAAGGAGCTAGAAAATGCGTGCGTGCAAGATCTCTGCTCCGTCGTACCAACCCATCGCAAAGAGGATGGCTGCATATAAT
The DNA here is from genome assembly GCA_002796945.1 of Plectus sambesii. Lineage (NCBI taxonomy): Eukaryota > Metazoa > Nematoda > Chromadorea > Plectida > Plectidae > Plectus > Plectus sambesii. The sequence goes on from NIUQ01002859.1 coordinate 17,571, forward strand.
GAGCTAACAAGTCCCCTTGAAAATGCATCCTGAAGTGGCCACCTATCGACCACGACTGCTGACGAAAACGCTGCATCCGTGGAACGTGTTTTGATGCGTGATCAACCAGCTCTGTCCATAGTGTAGCCGACAGAATGGACATTCCAAAGACCACAGTCGACAAGAGCATGAGCAATCGTTTCTGGTCATACTTGACGATCCCGCTTCAACGCGCAAGTCGAATGGGATGCTGTCAGGAGCAGAGGCGGGGAAGTGAAGCGCATCCATTGAACTCTCTCAGTCGCATTGTAACTGGAAGCGAGTCGTGAGCCACCACTATGACTTGCTCAGCCAGCTGAACGACATTAACTCGACTCCGTCAACAGCTATCAGTTGATAAGGTCATTTCGACCATTTTCCGAGACAGAAATACTCTTTCAACAGACGCGGAGTATTGTTCAACATTTCTGTTAGTTAACTGTAGTCGTCTTTCCACTAGTATTTCAGTTGTTCTCGACATTGTGCACCTGTAGATGCGTGCGCCTCTTTACACCAATCTATTCGGGAATAAAAAAGCTGGGCATGGGGATAATTTTTAGCAGTTCTGAATCGAACTATCCGATCGAACATCTATTGCCGAGATAATTTGAACAAGTGCTACAATCTCTTAACACGCATGTAATGAATATATGTGTATAGAAGAGAATATCATATATCGCACTGCAGATGTTTGCACTTTGTTTCGACCATAATGAACGCTTTGCTCGCTAACAAACCATACTGATCAGTGAAACAGAAGCATATAAATTCAGAGAAGAATTTGCGGCTCCTATACCATTTGACGCCGCTTCATTAAGAAGTCAAATTTTTCCAATAACGGTCACTGTACTCATTATCTCAGTAGGAAACCGTGGCAGTGATCTCTGCGAACTTATACGCGACATCGCAAGAACGAAATGAGATCACATATGAGTAGTTCCACTACGGCGAACCTAACAGTTAATCACGCCAATGCGCAAACTCGCAATGAAATGTGACCTGTTGTCTTTCTCAACTGGGTTCAAGTTCGCGTCGGTTGGGCGTAGAAGCAAGTGTTTAAAAAAATTGAATTCGAAAAACAAAATCAAGGCCTCGACGTTCTGGGCATGTCTGTTTCGCTGTAGTTTAACACTACGAATCTTTCTTTATCTCATTATTCAGTATGTTTATCAACCAAATAATGCTTCGGCTTGTGATTCAGAGAAATAGGCTATAGCCTTGAAAATACGTCCAGAACATTTCTAATGCTCACCAAAATTGTGGTTAAAATTTCAAGGCGGTACCTCACAGTATTCCTCCAATTTTTCGTCAAAGAATCAATTGCTTAGTTTTTTGAAATAAACTGCAAGACTCAAAAATTTTCAAACGGACATGACTCGGCTACCAAGTACCCATTCAAGCTAAATTTAGCATACTTCACCCCGAACGCAAGTAGGTTGACTCTACAGCTGTTTCCTTCGTATATCCTGGAAGAATGTCTAAGATGCGCGGTACAAAAACGCCTCATTTTCTCCTTCTTACTTTGACAAATAACAGTCCTCTTACCGTGACTCAAGCCATTCAAACTGACGTAGTTCGGTGCTAATTTCAGATCAATTGTATTTTATGGAAGACACTTTATTCTGCATGGAAGACGGCTATGCAGTTTGATGTTAGCGTCAAAATGTAAATAAGTTCAGCAGCACTCAATGAGGTCTGGGACTAGACATTGTAGCACACAGCAAATGACAAAACAGTACTGCAATGCGGCTGACGGAATGAGAAATGCTGGAAGCGAATGAAGGCACGCGCGCGTATCAAACGATATCAGACGACCGCCGGTTTCGTAGCTCGCCATGGGGACTGACGACCGTCCGGTCCGAGCAGCTCTTCAGACGGCGGCGGCAGTTCGTCCACGAAGCCGACCGACTTCTTGATGCTCGGTCTGCGAGGAGTGCTCGCCACCCCCTCTGATGGTCTGCGAGGCGTGCTCGCCACCCCCTCTGATGGTCTGCGAGGCGTGCCCGCCATCGCCGCCGCCTCTGGTGGTCTGCTCCGCATCAGTTCCCCATACGTCGGCGGTTGCGCCGGCTTCAGCGGAGCCATCGGAACCATCGGCTTCGGCGGCCGCCACGGACTCGACAGTCGCAAAGTATCGGGCTGCACCGTGATGTCGGCGACGACTGGGGGCGCGGGGTGGAGCTGAATGGACGTTTGAGACGTCTGGGCGACGGGCAGGGCGCGTAGACGGACGGCGGGGGGAGCGGGGGCGTGCGTACGGGGCGCCGTGGTGTGATACTCCCAAACATCTTCGTCGGAAACGGCCGAATCGAAACTGGTCGATGGGAGGGCCATGAAACCGATGCTCGCAGCCGTCGCGCCGCAGCCGCTCGGCGCCGACAGCAATCGATGTTTGGATGGCCGACCGGACCGATGCATGTCCGACGATGAACGGACATTAGGCCGCGCGTGGTTAGACGGGAT
>NIUQ01002860.1:0-20078 GCA_002796945.1 Plectus sambesii
GATGCGGGTTCCGAATAGTGCAAAAGTAAACCATGGGAGTCAGCCAGGAGTTGCAATGATCCGGGTCTTGCAATGATGGGTCTTGCAATGATCCGGGTTGCAATGATGCGGGTTCGCATACAGTGCAAAACATAGGGAAAAAAATCGGTAACCAGCCAAAAGTTGCAATGATCCGGGTCTTGCAATGATCCGGGTTGCAATAATGCGGGTTCGACTGTACAGAAGTCGCCAACCAACTATGGTGGATTTTAAATTGCTATTGGTTGTGAACCACGGAACCGATTTTGCTGTAATTTTTCCAGAATGTAGCAGGTTGGTTATAATTTTGTTCTTCTAAATTTCAGCTTATTTGGTTCACGCATTCTCTGTAACCAAGCGTTCGAATACAACCGTCACAATTCTATTGATTTCACGCTAAATGCGGGGTGAGTCAAAAGTGATATTGGACTTCGAATTGCTGTAACTCCGCGAAAACCCAATTAATGTGAATACGGTTTCTGTCTCTGATAGAGCGATTTCTGGGACGGGGCTTTTTGACCGCTGTGCCATTTGACCACCGGGCATTAGACCGTTGGTCATTTGAGCAGCCAGGCGATCTGTTAATCAGTGACGAAAACATTGGTTGAATAAGGTTAAATTTGTGCATTGGGTTGAGCTAGTACTTTTATCTGCTATTGTTTCAGTTTTTACCTTATTCAACCAATATTTTCACCACTGATTAACACATCGCTGGTTGCTCAAATGACCGGCGGTCTAACATCTCGGCGGTGAAATGGCACAGCGGTCGATTATCTGGCGGTCAAAAGCCAGAGCGGTGAAATGACCGGCGGTCAATTGTCATAGCGGCCAACTGCCCGGCGCGGTCAGTTGTCACCCTTCCCCATTTCTGACTTAGTTTCTTTCTTTAACCCTTTGTAACTGGTCCATTTTTCGTAATTTTATGCGAAATTTAAAAAATGCGAGATTTGTCCTGTACAGAATGAGTATAGAACAATGCTATTCGTTGTTCTCTGAGTAACTCGACCCAAAATAATCCATCTGGGCTAAAGCTGAGCATAAATAATCTGCAGACATTGTTGTTTTGTTGTAAACACAAATTATTGAATTCGGTCATGGCGTTGTCACGATATGACCACAAACATAAGCACTCATTTGAAAGGACGCGTGAGGTAAGCTAATGCGCGTCGCAGGCAATTCACTTCGAGTGCTCACGTTTATCCATATCTTGACAACGCCACAATGGAATTCAATAATTCCTTTTTTAAACAAAAGCTCAACATCTGCACATTATGTCTGTCAAGTTTCCTTTCAGTTGGATTATTATGGGTCAAGTTATTAGAATAACAAACCGACCAAGGCTTGTATTTTTTTAAATTGGCATAAAATGGCGAAATGTAGACCAATTTCAAAGATTGAAACAAGAAAGTCCAAGTCAGAAATTGCACTATCAAAGGCATTAACCGCATTCAATTCGGTTGCGTATTCACGAAGTTTTAGCTGCTCAAAATACGACACTTATTTTTGACTCATACTGTACTTATTGCAGCTAAATTAAACGGCATTATACAAGGTGTTTCAGAAGTAACTACCCCCTGTAACTTTTTACTGCGACGATCAAATTCAATGAAATTTTAGGCACACATACCTGGGTATGCAATGTACATTTGAGCATAGTTTCATCTTAATCGGAGCATTACACGCGTTGCATGGGTTTTTTACGAATAACCGGTTGACGGTTGGACTGACTTGTCCACAAACTGTCTAAATGCACTCGTTTGCTTTCAGTTAATATTTCTCCACAACTAGCGGACAGATTCTAATGAAATTTTACACGCTTGTGGTAGAAAAGCTTGGCTGCAAAATAAGCGGTCGCTCATGTTAGACCGATCATTCCGTGCCGAGATAATTAATCACAAAGTGAATGTCAAATATGCGGACAGTCTTTCGCTTTGTAATTAATTACTGTAGGGGTATAAATTATTGGGTGGTACTTAATTTGGGTGAATTGGGTGGTCCGGCTGACCACCCAAATTGAATATCACCCAATATTTATCCCACCTTTCATGTACCCCCAATCACTTATCGATGCCCACCTCCACTTTTTTACGTTGATAAATATGTAGGTAGGTAATAAGTCGTTATGTTTAATTACGCATTTAGAAACATTCGAATTTACTAAATAATCAATCAGTCAGTCACTACCTACTTTCATTACGAATCGAATCAATCGTTTGCAAAATAGCAGTATTTGACCAGTACTGGCTTGAACCGAAGCAATCTGACCACTAAAGGTGCCTAATCGCATTGACAACACTGTTTTCTGCGGCATATTTAACGATTTTTGCTCTTAAATCGTCGGATTTTATACCATTTATTTAAATTGTAAGCTTTCCGCTTACAGCTACTATTCTGCTCCATTATGGTCGTTGTCTAATCATTTGCTTCTTTGGCAATTAGCGGATCACCATAGAGATTAGGGTTTGCAAGATCTTGATCAGAAGGTGAAGATGGGAGAATAGGCTGGCTTAATCGCGATTTTCTAACCACAAAGCGATCCATTACTGCATTACTTAGTAAAAAATCCGAGCGAGAGAGTTTGAGTAGGATAGGTCAAAGCACAACTTAGAGGGCGCAACAAGAGGTCAGCACAAGCGTGATAACCCTCCGACAAAGAGCAGATAATTGCACCCACTTACGCATACGAGACTACAGCGTGCCGACAGCTGCATACTACAGTGTTTCAGTCAAGTCATCAATGTCATTCAGTTATCACTGAGGCAGACTGTTCAATCACCCAAATTAAGTACCACCCAATTGGTCGAACAGACCAGTCACCCAAATTAAGTACCACCCAATATTTCTACCCCTACAGTATTATAGCGAAATATTTGCTTATAGGACACTGAAAATAAAATTTCTGGGAACACTGAAACACTAGAAATTTCTGCAGGCGATTCAAATGATGGTAGGAATGATGGAAACGCATTCGATAAATCGGTCCGTCAACCGGACCATAATCAGCTCCCCAAATTGGGTACCAATAGTCCCCCTAAAAACGCTGTAGAAAATGTGGTTCGAAGGAGAAAATCGGTGAACCGCAGTCCGATATACCGCAGGAGCGAAGTAGTAACGAAGAGGACAAAGAGGACGCTGAATGTCAAGTAGCAACAGATACGGAGACTAAAGCACCAGAAGATGTAAACGAATGCTATTTCAAGCGTGAGCGCCTCAATCCTGATGGTTTGGAGAATAATGAACGAACTGATCGCTCTAAAGTGTCTACTGGGGCCAATTTCATAAAACTGATGTATATGTTACTACAGTTTACATATTACATAGGATGTAGTCACATTCTCACAATTCTCAGTTTCATAAAAGGAAAATGCGAAACGTAACTACAGTTACACCTTACCTCGGCATTTCACAGTTGCCCTAAAGTTCCCGAAATTGTACTTCGGCCGTAGGTGACTACGATACAGTTCGGTGTGAGACTGTGACCTGGCCGCTAGCCAGGTGGGCGGAGCTTATTATTGACAGCCGGTGGGGTGAGGGAAGTCAGGTCAATTCTACGACTGTAACGTTGTAGCACAGTCGCTTTGTGCCCGCCCACCCACCCAGTTGTTACAGATTCTAAAGTAGCGCGGCTAGTGCAAGCGGCTGCCGCCAACCCCGCCATCTGCCCCACACCGGCCCAAGTCCAAGATCTCCTGCGTGCCTCTAAGGCCGACCGGACTGAGACGTCGTATCTGGCGATCATCACACGCTTTGAGGCGTGGCGCGGCGCCATGCTTGATGGCGACGGCAGTTTGGATGGACCGACGGCGGTCGCACTTTTCCTGGCAAAGGAACATGCGCGCACGAGTGGCAAGACTGAGGTGGCCCGTTCGGCACTGGCGTGGTATTTTGATCTCATTGGCTGCCAAGCCAACCCGGCGAGAGACCCGATCCCAATGGCCGTCTCCCAGGGGAGTCTGAGGCGGGCCCCACCTGTAGTACATCACGATAAGGTGACTGAGGACGAGATCAAGCTGATCTTTTAGTCGTTTACGGGCCCCAGCCTTCCCATGAGCGATCACAGGATCGGGACAGTGCTTACTCTCATGTTCAGTGCCTTTTTACGAGTTTTGGAGGTGGTCGCTTTAAAGAGGAGCAATGTCAAGTTTGACAGTAGCCACGTTTGGCTTATTATTTGCAAGTCTAAGACTGATCAGTTGGGTAAGGCCGAGCGCCGGCCAGTAGCCCGATCAGGGGGGCTGTTTTGCGCCGTATCGAATTTAGAAAGGTGGTTGGCCAGAGTGCCGCAGGCCACGTTCCTCTTCCCGTGCCTCAGCACGGTCCAGTCCACGGCGACGAAGCCGATGTCAGTAGATCTGGTGAGAGCGGAGCTCCACCGCGTTCTACAGGTCTGTAGGATTACTCGTTCCCTCACGCCCCACTCTTTTCGCGGAGGCGCTGCCACGCTAGCAATTGAAAGGGGGGTTCCGACACGTGCCGTCATGGCCATGGGCCGATGGGCTTCAACAGGAGGGTTTGCGCCTTATATGGAGGTTAATGCCAAGACATTGGCTGGGGCTGATCGATTACTTTAAGTGTCTTGTTTGAGGAAGGAGGCGGTCAACCGCAAGGAAGGAGGGCTCGGAGCAGGTTGGCTCGGCAGTGATTGCGTCATGTGTTTTATTGTAATGTGGTAGCAGTATTGTATTTGTTTTTAGTGTAATCGGTTTGTTGTGTTCGTTTTAGGTGTGATAACTATTCGATCTCTTTTTTTTCTGTAAGTGTCTGTCGGTGCTATGCGATCTGTTTTTTATTTTATGTAATGGTGTTTCGGTGATGCGCGAGCCCTGTGTGTGTAACGTTTGTGCGTTTGTTCGTTTGTTCGCTAACCGTGCTACGAATAAACAGTTCGTAACCCCTATGAGTAGTTACCGCAGGCAGAAGTGTTTTAGTACGGAGCATAGCGAGCGCAACGCAGTGGAGCGAGCGCGTAGTACTAATTCAATTTAGCGCAACCTCAACGACACTACTGTGATCATTTTCCATTGAAACTGGTTACGTCATTTTTGAACAATTAGAAAATCATAAAATAATCGCAATATTTGACATCTGGAAGCGCAGTCTGATGAATTTCTTCAATATCAACCACTTAAATACCCTTTGATCATCATTTACGCTGCTTAAAAGTGGAAATGTCAAATGTAATTTCAGTCTACATCGCCTACGTCGCCATATAAAACACTGGTGTGAAATGTAAATGTTAACTGTAGAATGCGAGTTTTATGAAACCGAAACAGAGAAAAACGTCATGAAATCGGATGTGACTACAGTTACATTTGACATTGACATTTCACACTTACACCAGTTTTATGAAACCGGCATTTGTGAAAATGTGTGATGACAGTGCAGAAATGTGAACATTTTTTCACATTTCACAGCAGCATTAGTTTTATGAAATTGGCTCCTGAATGCAATAGAGAATTACGAAGGTAACTGAAAATGTTATAATAGCCTCTGGATTTCAGTACATGTTATTTTTAGTTTTGGAGAGCTTGCTGATTCGCAGCCACTACTCGATTTATTGGATCGTCTCATAAATCGTGAGCGTTTTTAGGTGTACATGTTTGATCACGCATAACTCCGGTAATACGCAACCAAATTCAATGCGGTTTTATTCATTTTATAGAGCTTTTCTTAACTTGAATTTCCTTTTTTTAATTATAAGAATCCAATAACAATAACTCATTTTACAATCTTTCTACGGAAATGTAGATGACGGCCCAAAAATTTTGTGACCTGTTTTTGAACGATCATAACTTTTTTCCTAGATGTTATTAGACAAATTCCTTTTGCACGTTTTGTAAGCTTAGTCTGAAGTAAAACCCCCTAAAGTTTCATAGAAATCCATCAACTTCTCAGTGAGTTATGAACTATCAAAGTTTGCGAATTGCTGCGTTGCATTCGCGTAGATGACGCATAACAGAGATTTCTATGAATGAACGACAGTGGTGGTCATTTCGAAGATGTCCTGGTGTTTGTATCAAGTTGTCTCATAACCCGTGATTGTTTCTATTTGACCAAAAATTTATTGCAACAAGAATTGTCTACTGTATATACGGTATATGAGGGAATTCACCGAGGGGTCAACCTACTTGTTTCCGGTGAGAACCAGTTTTTTCTAAAGCCTACACCACTTTATAGAGGGTGAAATTCCCTGTTTAAATTCACCAAGCTCAGCTCGATTGGTCAATTGGTTGTGGAGATATGGTCATTTGAAGTTTTAAGGTGTTTCCTATTTTCGTCTCAAGAACCTGATCAATCAATTCTTTGGTAAAAGAGTAGATGAAGGCGGTAAGCTACAGGCCTGAAATTTAAACCGCATGTATAGGGAGTGTTGGGGATACTCTGGAAGAATTTTCAGAGCTTAAGCATATTTGTGAGCTTCTGTGCACAATTCTGAAAACGACTCCAAAATATTTTTTGAATCCGAATGCCGTCTTAGCGAATCGCCATAAAGTTGATGGATTTCTATGAAACTTCTAGGGATTTTACTTAAGGCTATGCTTAAAAAACGTGCAAAAAGGTTTTGTCTAATAACATCTAGGAAAAAAGTTATGATCGTTCAAAAACAGGTCACAAAATGTTTGGGCCGTCATTTACATTTCCGTAGAAAGTTCGTAAAATCAGTTATTGTAATCGGATTCTTATGATTTAAAAAAGAAAATTCAAGTTAAAAAGAGCTCTATAAAATGAAAAAACCGCATTGAATTTCGTTGCGTATTACTGGAATTATTGGCGATCAAACATGTACACCTAAAAACGCTCACGACTTATGCGACGACCCAATATATATAAATGACTGATAATGGCCATAAATTCAGCGATTGGACTTGCAAGCGAGACTGCAAACCACTACACTATGGCCTCTAATTGGATGATCTGGCAAAAGTAAAGTGTTAAATATAGTCAAAACTGGATAAGCGGACATTGACCCGGCAAGAGAAAAATGTCCGCTTATCCGGCTTGTCCGCTTAAGCGATCATGGTAGCATACAAATGTCGCACACAGGGCTTGCCAAAAATGTCCGCTTACCTGGTTTGTCCGCGTATGCGGTGTCCGCTTATCCGGTTTTGACTGTATAGTTCTAAACTAATGCTCATCGAATAATTTGCCAGTTTCGCATAACGTACTTCAGTTAGTTGCCCTAAGAGAGACAATTTAGGATTACGTTAAACACGACTTTGGCTGCAGGAAGTCATAAAACCAAAGCTAGAGCCAGTAACTGCTGCGTGATCTTTACTGTCGTTTAGGTTAGCCCATCAAAGCCCCACCTACTGATCAAAAAAGTATTGCTGCGCAACAAAAAGCGAATAGCGGTTACTTATAGTGCGAGCGATGAACAAAAGTGCATCGAAAAGGCATTGTAGGCGGGCGGGTAATTTGAGAGAGTTTCGTGGAAGTAAACCTTTGAAAATCTGTACCGTCTCTCTCATAAAATCCTTTAACCAATAATAAGACAGAGCGCTAACGTGCTCTGCTGATACATTGCACCAGATTCAACAAAAAAGCAAATTCCACCCTCTGCTTGGTACAAGCGAAACAGGAATATTACGTCATCTCTGCGATGTGTGTACAGTCAAAACCGGATAAGCGGACAAACCGGGTAAGCGGACATTTTTGGCAAGCCCCGTGTGCGACATTTGTATGCAACCATGACCGCTTAAGCAGACAAACCGGATAAGCGGACATTTTTCTCTTGCCTGGTCAATGTCCGCTTATCCGGTTTTGACTGTACCTCCAAAGCTTCACGTCGTAATTCCCGCCGTCACAAAGAAGCTAAGGGTATGTCGACACAGTGACCCCTTCTCCGCCCGTTCCCCTGCTGCTAAATTCCCAATCACACGCTTGGGGCACAATAGCATAGAATTACGACTGAGTGCCAGAAATCAGCGATGGATTATGTCACTTTTGTGGGCAAGTTGGAGTATTTTTATCCCACTGGTTCTCATAGCCGTAAGATTTTTTCATGACGTCACAATCTTAACTCTAATCCTGTGTGAGTTGAGAGACAGTCTACATTGGTATTCTCCCGTGCGAAAATGTTCTAAAATAAACATCTGCTAAATTTATTTCATGGAATACATCTGATATCACAACCGTTGCACAACTATAGCAAGTTACAATGGGTAACCATACACCCTAACTCCTTATTTCTAACATTTGGCAGACAAAAAATTTTTAGATCTTCATAAAAAAGTGATACATTGAACGCTGAAGGTTGTTCACTTAATGAATTTCTTACGGTATTTAAGAATGCATTAGCCTTTCTTTGACAGTCTTTCCAAGTTAGACTGCGCAACTGCCTCCCCTTGTTCTGCTGATTTTCTGTACCATTTAATAGCTTCCTCATTTGACTGAGGCACGCCGTGACCGTTTTCATACATAGTTCCCAAGTTATTTTGGCCAGCTGCATGTCCTTGTTCTGCTGCTTTTCTGTACCATTTGACTGCTTCTTCGTATGATTGAGAAACACCTTGTCCTTTATCATAGCTTAGTCCAAGGTTACTTTGCGCATGTGCCTCCCCTTGTTCTGCTGATTTTCTGTACCATTTGACTGCTTCTTCATCTGATCGAGGTACGCCGTTACCATTTTTATACATCACGCCGAAGTTGGATTGGCCAAGTGCATGTCCTTGTTCAGCGGCTTTTCTGTACCATTTGACTGCTTCTTCATCTGATCGCGGTACACCGTAACCATTGTTATACATAAATCCTATGCTGCATTGCGCATCAGCATTCCCGTGTTCTGCTGATTTTCTGTACCACTTGACTGCTTCTTCATTTGATCGAGGTACCCCCTTACCATGATAATACGCCCATCCAAGGTTATATTGACCAAATGCATTTCCTTGTTCTGCTGATTTTGTGAACCATTTGACAGCTTCTTCATCCGATTGAGGTACGCCACGCCCCTTGTTATACATACCTCCGAGTTTAAATTGCGCATGTGCATCTCCTTGTTCAGCGGCTTCCTTATACGATCGGAAAAGTTGAAGATCTGTCTCGGGATCTAAAAGTGTAAATGGAACTTGCATTTTACCTCAATACTACGGTGATACTTATTACTTATCATCAAATTCGGCGGCCCGTTTATTGCATTGAATATTATTTGAAATCTCTTTGAATTCGCAATAATTTTTTTTGCTATCTCAACAGTTTTCTAGGAGATTAAGCTTCAAATGCTTTTTCAACTACTCGTTTTATGATATTTTCGCCTAAATTGCCCTTGCTAACGATAAGCGCAATGTAGATGGAAATTGCAATCGCACTCTAGAATATTGCGTAAAATATACAGTGAGCTGTCCCTTCACTCAGCAACCAAAAGAGAGGCAATGATTTGAACCATATGAGAACGACCTCGGACAGACGGCGCGCATTCAAATGGGTATTTCGTAAGTTTCTTGTGTTGAAGAACATTCGAAATGTCGCGAAATATTGTGCGTGGCACATTAATTTGGCATCGAATGTGCATTCGCATCATCATCACTTGTTCTCACGCTGTTTTCCATCATTAATTGTAACAAAAAGGACAGTACATATTGTTTACCTACTTACTACTTATATTGTATTTCTACTAATAATCGCTCATCCTGCATAAACGCCCTCCTCAAGCCTAGGTTGAAAAAACAATCGTTGAGGACGATTATTGGAAGAAATGCGGTAAGTAGGACTGTAAGCTCAGCGTGGAAGAAAAAAACCTGATGACTACAGTACATTGTTCCCCTTTGATCCGGACTTGCATGATAGAGGAAACCATGCAATAGTTTACGTTTTTCATTTTAGAGGGAAGAAGGGAAATAAGCGTCTTTTTTAAATTACCATTCACTAGACTTCGTAGCATCATACGAGACTGAACCGGAATGATCCAAAAGGCACCAGTGTACCAGCAGATTCCATTTTCCTCAGGCGTTGGATTATATTTACCATTCAGTCCAGCATAAGCGCAATGATCGCCCAACCACCACGCGCTGAAACTTTTTCGTATAAAAGAATACTAGAAAAGCTGCAAAATTACCCATATTGCCACTTAGAAATGCAAGAAGGCTCAGGACCGCGGAATGCATCCCTTGTCGAAAATTTGAAACCATTTGAACTATAAATGCCGGAGTTTGATGATGTCGTTGCATTGCCTGCGAATGAAGGAGACACGTGCAGTGTGTAGGACTGTGCTTCATCGTCGATCTATGAGAATATAATATATAGCTGAAATTGCAGAGAGAGACAAAGAGCAAAATACGGCTATTTATTATTTTGCCTATTGGTCAGAATAGATTATTCTCAATGAACGATAAAAAAGCTATAATTTCACATCTTCAGTTTCAGTGTGCCTCTCAGAAGAATATCTTTTCATTTGTTCCACATTATTTACTTTACAGAAGTTCAAGTAATTAAGCTATCTTGGAATATACTAAAACATCATAGAATTCAACGTACTTTTACAAATTCGCAAAGTACTGTACAGGGTGTCCAAAAAGTTCTTTTCAGGGTTTGATCGATTAGTGCTCGGCACTGCGACCACCATTTTTGGAGCGTTTTTTTTTAAAACGAAAGCCCTACTTCAAACTTAGATTTCCTTTATTTAATCTTTGAAACTGATCCATTTTTCATCATTTTACACCAAATTTTAAAAAAATGAGATTTTTGCACAAACAGACAGGAAGGCACAAAAGTAACATCAAAAGTTTGACTTCTAATAATTCCGTGAAAATGCAACTAATTCAAATGCGGCTTTTTTCGAAAGACAGCCCTACTGCTAATTAAAAAATTATTAATCTTTAAAATGAATCCATTTTTCATCGTTTCATACTGCTTTTTAAAAACACGAGATTTTTGCACCTATAGCGTAACTAAAAAGAAATGATGCATTTTGTTTTTTTAATAACTTGGTCCAGGTTAATTTAACTGAGCTGAAACTTGACAAAAATAATCTAAAGACATTGAGATATTGTTTAAAAAAAGAATGATTGAATTTGGTGATGGCGTTGTAGAGATATGATTAACCAAATAGAGCACTCATTTGAAGGCAGATTGCCTGCAACGCCTGAAGATATTGTAACAGGCTAAAAAATGGGTATTTATGTTTGGTTGATCATATCTTTACAGCACCATAACCAAATTCAATAGTTCTTTTTTCAAACAATATCTCAATACCTGCAGATTATGTTTGTCAAGTTTCAACTGAGCTGGATTATTGTGGGCCAAGTATTAAAAAATCGTATCATGACTTTATGAACACCCTGTAGTACAAGAATCCCCTACTTAAATCACTTAAAAACTGAACCTTGCAAAATAGCAAAAAGCTGTGCATAATAAGGAGAAGGATAAATTTTTCAATTTCCCTGTCTTATTAAGATAGTGCGCAACTTACATAGAAATTAGTATACTTTTCCCACCAGTGTCCATTTCGATTAGATGAGCCTGGCTTTCGATTTCCCCAAAGGTCAATTCGCAACTCGACATTTGAATCTTTGGTACTCAGAACATGAATAATATCATTTCCGAGCCATAAAGTGTCCTCAAATCCATTGTTAAATCCAGTTTTATACTGATTCCATGTATAATAATCATATAACAACATGTCATTATCCGTGCGTCTAAATCAAGTGATGCTTATTATAATAATTTCACTCCTGAGGGCCAAGTGCAGTGGCATATGCAATGAAAAACTGACCAACTCTGAGCAGAACTTGAATCAAACAGCTCAATTCGAAAAAAAAATTTAAATTAAACGCAGAGATATAGAGTAAAATCCGGATATAATGGAATGCTCGGGATATTGAATATAGTCTCTTATATCTGGGTTCTCTTATATGCGGGGTCGGCCGCTTTCTGCAACATTTTATGTTATAAACATCTCAAATACTGTACTAATGGTTAGAAAAAACTCTTCATCGAACAAAATCACCTTTTTAGAACAATTTGAGCATTATAAATCATGAAAAGTAATCTTTAATCTAGGGTTGGACCTGTTTACGGCGAAATTGCTCACAGTCAGAGTCAACTTTAATTTTAGCTATGGACGAATGTACTCACCCACATCTTAGATGATCTCAATTTTGTTTTTTTGACGTCTTTTTCGGTCGTAACCCGTGTATAAGAGCAAGCACACTTGAGTACTCCATCTGGAGCATACAAGCTCAAGTGGTAGGTAGAGCCGGTGCTATGGTAGAGAAAGGTCTAGAGTTTGGTTCCCACATCCCTTGTGAGCCATTTAGAGGGAACTCAAACATCATGGGATTTCAACCCGCGACCTTTTGCTACTATAGCACCGGCTCTACCGCTTAAGTTGGGTATCCTTATCATTTAATAGGGTGCTTTCTCTCATATCAGGATCTTGGCTACAAAATCCGCTAAAAAATGTCTTTTATATCCGTGTATCTTTTACCCGAGTTTTACTGTGTCTGGCGCTCCATGCTTATCGAAATTTAAAACTTTTATCCAAAATCAATGCCTAATCGGGTTGTTACTGCACTAATATTGGCATTTGTCAAATATCAGTAGATTAATTCAAATAAGCACCTCTGAAACACTGTCCATCCACCTCCATCGGTTTCCATGTCACAGTATGCGTCGAAAGCTGGTATACCATGTGGTTTAAGCATATACACTCCGCTTGGAAGGCTGCTGTTCCTCTGGTGCAATTCACGACAGTCTTTTGGAATATTCAAACTTTTGCCTGAATTTACTTTCGTGACGATTAGCGCCGTGCAAATCGTGATTACGTTTCATTCAAAAGTACTGCGAATAACTCTTTATCGACAATGTTCGTTGCCGCATGGGAAAGTATACAGGGAGAAGGTTAACACTAATAATTCTTTGTTCCAACCGATTTATGTATTTTATTGTGTTATGGCTGTATTTTATGATTGTAGAAGGTGTTAAAGAAGAACCCTTTACTCTCCTGACTCATATGGGCACCGCCTAAATACGGGATTTGGAACAGGGGCATCTCCAGGGTGAAGCTTTAAGTGGATCGAATTTCCTCCAGAAATTCATGTGGAACCAAAACGGCATTTAATAATGTGCTCAGAGTTTCGGCACTTTTTTGGGCCTTTTTTATGAGCTCATTTTTTGTATAACATGTTTTAAGTAAAAGCATAGTGTTCTTCTAATACAGGAAGCCGACACAAAAATTTGGGGAAGAGATTTCGAAAATTCACCAATAATTAAAATATGGCATGTGTTTTTAATTTTACGGTTCACTGAAAAATGGTGATCTTTGACAAAGCAGGATTTGTAACACCTTTCAGAAATGTCTAATAGAGACAAATTAGCACTTTTCTGAAAGTGCAGATTCAGCTTAAAATCTGCGATTAAAAGTAGTCGAATCCGAGATTGCGATTTTTTCCTGTCAGAATCACTCATGGAAATAAACGTTGTGACCATTGACTTGCATTAACTAAAATGAAATTTTAGGTCTGATGCCTTCAAAAAACTTGGAAAAAACATTGCTTACGTAACAAGTTCTCTGGAAATCTATCACCGACTTCACTAACGCTGTGCCAAACTCGTTACGCATGCAATAAAAGGTTCTTAAAGGTTTTTTGATGACATGAATCCTAAAATTTCATTTCAGCTGTTGAAAATTAGTAAAGCTTGTACCAACTGCAAGCCAATTTTAAAATCTCTTTCAGCACGACTATGGTCTTTTACCCCTGCGCCCTTGCGAACTCTGTATTGTCGTAATAAAGCTCAGTTAAAAGATATGGACTAACGGATTACTCCGAATCAAGGAATGTAAATAAGATTTAATGGAAGAATTTAAAACAATGAAAACTGAAAAAACTGAAAAGATGCGGCAACACTTCATCAGACCTGTGGCGTTCGTTTTTTAGCATATGTAACAATCTGCCGTTCGTATGTTAGCATTTAAGAACTAGACACAACATCGCCGAGACGGATGGAGATGTAACATCCGCTCGCTAGGCTCAGGGTTGTGTAATAGCGGTTGCATGCGCTCTAGCACTTGCTGTTTGATTGCATTGTGAATAAAGTTGAAACGAAAAACCTGCGAAAACATCAGAACATATTACCGGGTTTTTCCGAAAAACGGCCCCCCCAAATGACCGCCCCGGGGGCGCTTTTTTGGAAAATCTGTCCGAAAAAGCGCCCCGGGGGCGCTAATTAGGATTTACATTTCTATATTCGAGGCTCACTATAACAAGTGAATTATCAGCACTTTTATATGACGTTTTTGGTAGATATCGCAATTAATTCAATCAAAGCTTGTTTCTTTCTGCTATGTTACTTTGTTGCTCAGCAAAATGAAGTTATTTTACGCTGTTTTTGTTGATAAATGAAGAAAAATGCCTATATGGCATTTCAACTACTTTCCTAAAAAGCGCCCCCGGGGCGCTTTTTAGGATTGAAGTTGAATTCGTCAAAAGTGCTCAAACTAAAAAAGCGCCCCGGGGCGGTTTATCGGAAAAACCCGGTAAGACCCAAAGATATTTGTTCCGCACTCTCGGCCAACAATTTGCATACAAGGCTATACTCTACACTAAAACTTGTCTAACATTTTTAAAACATCATATTTTGACGGAAGATTTTCTTAATTACTATATTGTCAAAGGAGCAAAAAAGTTTCATCACATAACTTTCAATAGATTCCATCACGTTTAAAATAAAAGCACCAATCGCGGGGACCGTCTTCTTTCTTTTAATATAACCAAATTACCCTTTTAAAATTCGTCAAAGAGGTTTCAGATCATTACATAGAGTTTTGGTTACACACGGGCAGCATTAGAGTAAACAAATGATCAAAATTGCTAATCGCGGGGACTTCGCTGGAAAGGGTCCGGTAAACAACTTCTGACGATTATTTCAATTACTGCTTGGGGTGCGGCAGCGCTTATAGTCAAATCTCCTTTCCATAATTAACAGAAACCTGTTACATATCTTGCTATAAAATATTACAAATGCCATACCCTTTGATTGAGAGTATGTTATTGAGAAGCCGCCATTTTGGGTGTAACCATCTGTGACAAATATTGCTGTCAGAGAGTTTCCAGTTGATTCTAGCTGTCTGCCGTCAGTAAGTGTGCCTGACCACCTGGAAAGAAATGCAATACCTTTAAATGGTTTTTTACTCAGCAGATTTCAGCATCCCTATTTTGAGCACCAGTTTAGCTTTGAGAAGATATTATACAATTAACGAATAAACATCGAGAGATACCGTATATCTTCCAATAATCGCCCACGCTCTAATAATCGCCCCCCTCCAATAATCGCCCAACCTCTAATAATCGCCCCCCTCTAGCCTAGTTTGAAACAATAATCGCCCACCCTCCAATAATCGCCCACCACCCAACAATCATCCCCCTTCAGAGCGGTGTTGTCTTAATACCAAATTTTCGACATAATACTATACCATTACAATTCTTTTGGCCAAATATTCAAATAATACTATACCAATACAATTCCTTGTGTTGGTATTGTCAAATAATACAATACAATACTATGGTATTATTTGCCAATACTTAAAAATACTATTATTTGAATAGTGCTCAAAAAATACTTTTGGAGTAATTTTTAACTTTTGCACTCTCGATGTTATATAAAGCAGCCAAATGCTTGTGATTGAAAAAAGTGAAAGAATACTCAAGTATCTGTTTGAAAAAGCCGTTTATTGTAAAAGATCGAAGCACAAGGAGATTCGATTGTCTTGAACAAGGGTGCATTCGNGAATAATATTCAGGAGCCCCCTTTTCGGTGGGTCCCCTATTTTTTTTGAAATTTCTTCGTTCTAATTGCAGATTGGTCCAATTGGTGCAATAATAGACTCATTTGAAAGCTCAAATTTTCAAAATTTTAATGAAATTAATGGTACTTTTAGTGATCACAGTTGGAGGGGTGAAATTTTTGATCGCTGACAAAGTGGAAAAAGCTAACGGCGTGCGAAAACAAAATTGCATTTCCTTAAAAACAGTTTAACACATTGACGACAATACGACCCACCGGTGGGTCGTACGCGTTTGTCCGCGTGGGACCAAACGACCCACCGGTGGGTCGTGCGCGTTTTAATTGGTTTTTTCTGCGCTTTTAAGAATTCCCCGCGATTTTTCGCAATTAATCGATTATAGTCCCCCCATAATGCTGTAAACTTGGGACTATCATTTGGGACAATAGGACTCAATGGTGGGTCGTACGCAAAGAAAAGAAAAATGTGTCTGTCCCATGCGCGAAAAAACGAAAAACGTGCATTGTCGTCAATGTGTTAAAAACATGAGCTTCCGAATGAGCCCAAGATCGCACCAATTGGACCAATCTGCGGTGAAAAAGAATAAATATTTAAAGATTAGGACCCACGTAAAGGGGGGTCCTGAAAAATTTCCAAATGTGCGCTATGAAAATTTCCCAGGTCTCAGCTTTCGAATGCGCCCTTACTTAGGACAATCGGATCACTCGTAGCTGAGAATCGTCAATTTAAAGTGTGGGAGAAAAACTTTGAACACCCTGTAGAATCAAAAGCAAATTCTCATCGGTGCGGCTTTCAGAATTTGAAATGACAGTGCAACGAGGGAAGCAATAAGAAGGAGCTACGATACCGATACTCAGTATAGAATGTTGCGTGCAAAGATCCGATAGACTTCGAAATATTCCTTTCAAACATAGTGTGTTCGAATTAACAATTACAGATTCAACCGAAACGTTGAGGAAAGTATTATTTAAAGTATTTTTTAATAATTCTTTTCTAATACCAGATTTTGGCAATAATATTATACCGATACAATTCTTTGCGTCAAAAAATCAAATAAAACCATACCCATACAATTCTTTGTGTTGTTATTTTAAAAAATACCCATACAATACTATGGTATTTTAATACTTTTCAAAGTATTAAGACAACACTGCAGAGAATGCACGAATCAAATAACTTTAAACTCAGAACTACAAGAATGCAACCAAATTACATTCTTGCAAAATTTCAGCAAAACCGGTTCCGTGGATCAAAAATGGTAGCAATTTTAAGTCTAGTTTAGTAACGTGTCACACTTTCGATATCTAAGCTTTAAGGCATCGGCATTGGTCATTACTTCCGCATAAATTTTATTGCAGGGGGCTAACAATTTTAAATAACTGCATTTCATTTAACTGCTGGACACAGGCCAATTTTGGGGCAATTGGGATACAGGACAACAACTATGCTGATGTATTCATGGCTGCATATAATCTCTGCAATAGCGATGGTGTTCAGCGTAAGTCGCAATGTTTTTTATCATGAAACCACATGGATTAAGCTATTCAGAACGATAAAATCTGACAAGGAAGGTTCCCCAACTCGAAATTGAGTTTTTTCTTGAAACTTTGCACAGAAGTACCTTATGACAAATGATTTCATGGGCCGCGATTCTAGCTGCCAAATCCACTTCTGAAGCTTGAAAATGTGCCTCAAAATTGCACTAAATAATTCAAAAAAGGTAAGTCCCACAACGATAAATGTACAGTGTATTGAGAAACCGTTAGTAATAGATTCTACCGTGGGTGGACCTCATTCCGGCCACTTTGATTAGATTGAATATTTAAGCAACTAAAACTGAACGGAATCAAACGAAATATATATCACTGGAAAGCTGGAATGAAGAGCTTTCTTTTGCTTACAAACTTTATTAGATTCATATTTTTTATCAATAAATATGGCGGCCGATTTGAGCACACTCATATTTTGCAGCAATTTTCTCCGCGGGGCGTAGTGATACATTTCTTTTGATTATAAATGTTCAAAAAATCATTTTCAATTAAAGTTTCATATATCATTGAAATCTAATTTTCATCAGCTATCATTTGGTAGAAGGAACAAATTTTTTGGATGAATTAGAAAAGTCTGAGAAGCTGTCGAAGAGCAAAGTGGCCGAAATGAGATCCACCTTTTCGCCGTTAAATGGCGTAGGTGCGCGTCTTTCACAGCGTATATCTTCGCGAATATTTGTCGGTTTGACATGAAATTTCGTATATACACTCCTTAGTACTCTAGTAATCACCTCCTATCACTAATTTTTTATCGGCAACTTTAATTGTTCCGTAATCGCGAATATTCGTTAAAAGTGACCGAAATCACATCCACCTACGGTAACATTTTATCAAGTTCCTATAAAAATAGTTGCCAAAAACTACGAAGAGCAATAAAGATCGCCGAATTCCGTTCAGCGCTTTCCCCAGACCCAACTTTTTTCCCCTAGTGGGAAAATGCGCGCACGTCATAAAAGTAAATAGGAAAAAGGCAGTGCGCTACCACTCATTCCACTCACTACTGATGAAATTTGGCAAAGAATTGTTCAAAGCACATAGAAGCACATGATAAAATACATCATTTGGCTTGTGTCTATCTGTTAAGTTGCGTAATATTTATAAGTAAGCGAGATTAATTTTGAACTACAGTTAACTGCTTTTATAAGGCCTTTTTTTCTAACATCGCTGTCTTCTTGATGTCGGATACTTGCCAGCAGTGTTGCAATAGTTGAAAAAAATGAATACAGTTAGTGTTAAGTACTGAAATGAATTTTAAAATTAACTAGTTAATAACTAGTACTAAATTGATATTTAGTACCAGTTAAGCGGGAATTACAATACAGCGTCCGCGGCGTTGCGGGCGTATTTTTTACATGCAAAGCATATGCAAAAATACGCCCGCGACGCCGCGGACGCTGTATTGTACTTCCCGCTTAACTAGTACTAAAGCGGCAGTTACAATGCTGCGACGTGCGTCGTGCGACCAAAATTTTGGTTGCAACGGGTCGTTACAATGCTGCAACCGAGCGATTTTTGCTTGCGACGTGCGACGTGCGACCTGCGATCGAATCAAACCGATCGCACGTCGCAGAGATCCTTGCAACTTTTTTGAATTTTGCATCCATCTTTGCGCGAAGTATTGCAAAATTACGGTATTTTTGAATATATTATATTTGAACAAATGAAACCCATGGAGGACAATGGAGTTTGCCGCACTCTTTTTGCTAGGTACGGTAAAAAAGGTTGCAGCAATGTAACGACCGCTTGCAACCAAAAAATCGCTCGTCGCACGTCGCATGTCGCACGTCGCAGCATTGTAACTGCCGCTTAAATATCAATTTATTACTAGTACTAAAATGTATTAAATAGTACTAGTTAAAAAATTAGAAAATAGTTAGTACTAAGTACTAAATAACAATTTAGTACTAGTACTAAAATGAATTAAATAGTACTATTTGCAACACTGGTTATAACGCGGTCGCGACAGTTTTTCCCGCTTACATCAAAGCGAACCAATCACCGCGCTACCTATAATTGTCACGATATTAGTTTTATAAACAAGATCATTATGTAAAAAAGGTTTCGATTGGCGGCGATATGCCTTCGATTGGCGCCAATTTGCCATCGATTGGCGCCAATTTGCCATCGATTGGCGCCGATTTGCTATCGATTACTGCCTATGAGGAGAAGCCTTCATCATGAAGGATCATGATGAAGGAATGCGCGCGCTTTTTTCGCTCAATTAAGCACTAAGTTGACAATTCCTGCATGGTTCATCTTCCGAGAATATCTGCGACTTTAGAAAAATGAAGATTACATACGTAATACAGTAGAAACCGCTTTGAAATTGCACATCGATCCGCCAAGAAAACTTTTTACACTAATCCGGACATGATTCAATTCAAAAGTTGCACGTGGGGCTTGCAAAACATGGGCACTTATCCGGTTTCTACTGTACTTGCATGTAATCGAAATACAAAGTTTTGAAAGAGCAAAAACACGGACGATATATTGGATTCGAACTCAGCAGCTGAGATTCGAAAGCTAACAACTAATCTATTTACCCACCCTCCCATAATGTGTAAATAATATCAAACGGTAGTGTGATAAGAGCTAGACAATAATATACTTTGCGAAATGTGCTTTTGAGATATGTCAGCGCTCTCGACGCTAATCGATAGAGGGAACAAAACATAGTCTCTGATGCTTTAGGCAGTGAACTTTCATGTGATCCCACAATAGCAATAGGAATGAACGTTGTCATCCATTCCTATTTCAATTGAGCTGCAGTTGAG
>NIUQ01002861.1:0-19962 GCA_002796945.1 Plectus sambesii
CGGTTTTTGGTCTCGGGCAGATAGAAGTAAAGGAGTACGGTGGCAGCAGTCAACGGAACAATGAACAGGATGGCGTAGCTGAGTGGGCCAATCAAGCCGTCCAGCGGTAGGTAAATGGCGAGAATTACACCTCGGCACAACATCTGCGTCTAAAAGACAACACACTTACATTTAAATTTACCGGGTACATGGAATAAATAGTTTATTAGGCGTTCCTTTACAAGATGCAAATGGCATACATATATATTTCGGATTCGGCAATTTAGAAAAATCAGTTAAAAATTATCTCTCAAAATTCATGTCCACAGTAGAGATTACTTGAATAACTGGTACATATTCATGCGCGAGAAACACGCAGATATACCTAGAAATATATCAATTTACAGTAATCTGCTTACTATATTAGCGCAGCTCTGTCCCGCTGAGCGCGATCGTTGCGAGACCATTTCAGTTGTGATGAAGAAAGCGATCGGGCCTGGACCCATGCCGAACGCGAAGATAAAAAGAGCGATGACGGCGATCAGGCAATAGCCCAGTGCCGGCAGTTCAAGTTCTCGATAACTGTACAGAAGCCCAAAGATGAGCACATTGGAGACAATAAGCAGCGTGTTAATGATGAGTAGCAAAGGTCGCCGACCACATTTGTCGATGACAACAGCCGACAGGGTGTTGCCGAGAAAGCTGACGACGCCCAAGCCAATGTTGGCAATTGACGCATCCCTGATCGACAAGCCCACGTCTTGAAATAATTTGACGGCGAACGCATTAATCACTGAAAAATTTTATATATACATATAAAAACATTTTGGTACTTTTTGTAGGTATTAACATTGTTACTCATTTGTTGAATCTACACGTATAGTCTAAATCACAGCCGCTGACCGAGTTTCCAGTGCGTTGCATGTTAGAGCAATAAACAATAATGACATGTGCGCTGCGCATTGTCGACGCGGTCAGTTTGAATGAATGTCGCACGCAGAATGGTATATTCTCGGGAATAAAAAATTATGTAACATCCCAGTGACCAATTAGCTATGTTTGCGCACAAATTTTGGTTATAAATATAATGAGAATGCGCAATCCCGCCAAAACTACCGTTTGCCAGTTTAGTACTCTATTTTTTACTCAATTGATTGCAATGAGGCGCAGTAGAGCGTATCGTTTCATGATATACGCTGCACTATCTAGCTTTACACATTGCTTTTTTCGTAGTCTTTCAGTGAGCCGTCCGCGTTTTCTTAGCTATCGACTGAACCACTTCAGATTTTTATTTGATCTCTTACATTAATTTACTTTATGCCAATTCCAAAGCCAGTCGCGGATAACGAAATTGTCAAGGATATTGACTCTCAGGGAAAAACTCGCTAAAGATATGCGGAGCATTTGTTTGTCTTAGACATTGCTAGCACATTTACGCCTTCACGGAAGTAGACCGATAAATGGACTCGGATGAGGAAAACTAAGGAAACAGAGGAAATTACCAGCAATTCCGCAGAAAGCCATTCCAACGGCAACGACACATCCGACCAAAGTGCCCCGTCTTGACTCATTGTCTTTGAACACGGCGAATAGCGTGGTGCGCTTGCTGTTGAACTGCTGGCTCTCCTTCATCTCAAGCAGCACTTTGTCCACTTCTCCCGAGGCGCAGTTGTAAAAATTTCTGATCGCATTTCGGGCTTCGTGCTCTTTGCCGTTTGCAACGAGAAAACTGCAATGTTCACATTTTGCAACTACATTTTATTGAATATTTTTAGGCTAAAGAATATTTACAACGAATGTTAGCTAACGAAAATTTTATTACTTCATGGATAAAGCTGTTCGACGAAATGTTTCTAGTATAAAATGAAATGTTTAGAATTTCCATTTCTCTGCTGATTTATTCTCAAAGTATATTTAAAAGCTTTCAGTAAAAGTAAATGAGTCAACAGTTAAGAAGTGAAAAATGAGTAGAAACCTGGGACTTTCGTCGATGAAAGGCAGCGATACCATGAGCACGATGAGAGGGACAATTTCGACCCAATAAATCATTGGCCAGGAGTCGTCGGAGCCAAAAACGATTTGCATCCCGACGGTAGATCCAGCAATGATACCGAGCTGAAGGAGAATGCCGGTGGTCATGCTGACGAAGCCGCGGCATTGCTTCGGACTGCTCTCTGACAGCAGAAGAGACGCAAGACCGAGAGATAGCCCGATTGCGACGCCGAACAACAGTCGACCGGCGGTGAACAACTCGAATGACGTGATCTGCAAGAAATAACAGGGAATGGATACGATATACTAAACGCCCTCTCCTTCCTCCACCGTATCAAAGTTGAACGCGGATGCCAGAACGTTACTTTTCACCAGAATCTGACTGACTGATGAAACTACTCTTTGATTTTTATTGTGGAAAAATGGTGGAGTTTAGACAATAATTGTGCAAGACATTTAAAGTTTGGCTGATCAAGGCGATGTATTCTAACTTCATGTTCTTTGTTATCATGTACTATTATTGTAGTTAGATACACATTATAACTGGACAATATTATAAAGATGAGTTTTGTAGAATCTCTATGGCTGCTCAATCGCAATTTTTAGGGACGGTCGATAACTTCATGTACCGCGCCGCCCGTCATTGCGTGCAATTTTCGAACCGCATGGAAAGCAACTGTTGCGGTGGTCACATGTTACCAATATCAATGATCTACATGGACAGCCCTGAACTTGTGGCATCCATAAGTGTTCGCAACGTAAACAAACATGACGCCACTCTTTTTATTGCTATAAGATTATATCCTTTCACCTTTATTTGTAACATTTTAAAGGGATTATTGGAACAATAAATGTAATTTCTGAATAGTGATGTATAAACTAGAAAGAAAATGTTTTTGTAAATGTTATTCAACATCGGGGTTTTATTTTGCTTTTGTCGAATCCTGTCCAGAGAAAGAGTTCGAAAAGCTATAAGAGCTTAACGGAATATGATGGGTGCAAACTGTGAACTCGTATTACGCAGACCGGACTTTGTGTTTGTACAGCTGTAGAGCGCTTTGCCAGAAAGAGCAAAGGTGCACGTTTTGTTTGTTTACCTTTCATCTGCCATATATCTGGACTCATATTCAAAAAATTTTCAAAATGGAAAGAACAAGTAGCTTAACGCGAATAAATGCCTCATAAAATGCAATCTGATATGGTCGATGGAGGCATTACAGTAATATGAACAGCAAATAAAAAGAATCATTGAAGCTGTTAAGTTAACCTTTCAAGTGATTCTCAAATGAAATTATCAATAGTTTACTGCACATACGCTACAGTTAGATGCCAGCGAGAGCTGAAGTTTATTTGTGAAGGAATGATTAACCGTATACACAAGAATCTTCACTTTATCTAGCGTTTGCAATTGAAGGGTTGGAACAGAACTGAAGGGTCATCTGCAGAATGTCTCACTCACCGACTTGCTCAACGCCGACATGACACATGCGACCACCATCAAGCTGGTGCTAATGTACATTCCATTCTTCCGTCCAACTCGGTCGGCGATGAGCGGCAATACCAGCGAGCCGATAATCGCACCAACAAACAGCAGAGCGACGATTACGCTCCAAATACTCTTTTGCGCCTGAGGCGTTAGGTCAGTATCGTATCTCATCAAGAACGACGCATGGAGGAAGTTGAGAAACGCGCCCTGCAAGTTTGAACTAACTTTGATATGCTGAGCCTATTAAATTATTACTATGAGAAGTGTAATGTGCAGCGCAATATGAGCAGCATCAGTGACTTGTGTTCGTACTATACAGATTAATTGAAATATCGAAACAGAACACTATTACAGCTATATTTGACTACTTAGAGTAACAATAAAGTGGGCTTTTACCTGGGACGGGTTCGTGAGTACCAGCTGGTAGCCAAAATGGAACGACCCCCCGAAGCTGACCAGAAGTGAGATGAGAAAGAGACGAAGACAGGGAAATTTTTGAGCCATCACAGTGTGGGCTTTGTTCTCTTTCGAGCATGAATATGCAAGCGCTGAAAAATCTCAGTTATGAATCACTTAAGCAGTATTGAACCGTAATGTCACGCAATACTTTATTTATCCGCGCTAATGTTACAGTGGGCAGCAGTTATTTTCTGGAATTTTCGTACGCGCGAGATGATGCGCTAAGTTAATTACTATATTATAATTGATACTTCTTGGTATAAGACTTCCTTTTAAAATCAACGCTGTAACTGAAGAATAACCCTTTAATTCTGATTCTGTTTCTACTCCGCATTCCAAATTTCAGCTCAGCAGCACCAGTTTCTGCAGAATTTTAACTTATAAAGAGCTGAGAGCTCTCTGAGAATTTTGTCCAAAAACATTCAGTTATTTCATTGTCAACTGCTCATTATACGATTGAAACTAAAAATTTGGCTGAAAATAATATTGTACGCTGCGCTATTCGCGGCCGACAAATTTTAGATAATGTTCTTGGCTGCGTGCTACAGCGTCCAGCTTCTTATCAGGCGCTTGCAAAACGTAAACAGCGCCAATGAGCCACAACAACCGAAGCCAATACAACTGCTCACAAAGTGAAGGAATCGCGCTGTAAATGATTCATGAAAAAGTGGAAACAATAATCCAAAAATCTGCATTGAATCATCTTAACGAAACGCAACGCACAGAAAGACGGGCAAATTCTTCCATTGCAAAGTATAAAATTGAAAAGTTCTGACATATTGACTTGGAGTTCAAACCAACTTCACGGTCGTATAGAGTAAAAGATTATGACTTCAACAGATATTACTCTCACAAAGACAGCTTTGTATATCAGATCGGGTTGCTCTGCTTATGTTATTTCATAAGCCCTCTATAAATACTTGACCGCTGTACTGCGCAACGCCTACGGTGGCTCGAGGCTACTAAGATCGACTGTTTATTAACAACGAACGCATGCTCAAACGCACCCACTTTGATCATCTGAATACTAACCTCCGTTATGGCACCGTAAATGATGTGCAGTCTAAGTTTAGAGATCGCCAAGATTTAAACTAATCGAAGGATTCATTTGTTGAAAAACAACGATCATTACCAAAAGTACCGATGCCCGTACACTCTAAAATCGATTGATCAAAAGAAGCCTCAGAAAATAGTTAATTAATCACTTTGTCGCTCTCTGCGCTGCGAACAATGCACGAACCGAGTATTTATGAGGATGATTCCGGATAGGCTCGAGTAGTCGGCGAATAAACATCGGGCGCCCCCGGATGATCGCTGGCGGTTACATCGACTGTTGGTAGTGGTGGGCGAGGGATGATGCGAAGATGACGGAGCGCAGCCGTAGAATTGCAAATAGAGAGCTTGGTAGCGCGTCGACTGTTCGAGACGTCACTCCCGCCCCGGCATTCCGACAAAGTACCACATGTGTTCCGTTTGGTGAGCAGTCAAGTGCCCCCTATCAGATATTTACGTGCCGCGTCTTGTCGACGACGAAAACAGGTCGATAAGCGCTCAAGTCTATGTACATAATCGATTTATTAGCTCTGCATCTGTCATATTTTTCTCTGCCTTTCTAGTTACTACTCTTGTAAAGTTTATTCCGGCTCTTCAAGTGTGTTACGTTTGCATACTGAGAATTGGACGAATTCAGTGAAGAATAACAAACACAGGAGCAACTTTAATTAGCGTCAGTTTTAATGAAATTCTACCGCTTAACCATACTCATCTGTGACACATTTGGCTCAAGCTCAGCGATAAGATTTGAGCTTAGCAGGCTGCGTCTCGTGTTTCTGACACGAGGCCAAATAAAGCTGAAATACGATACTCTAGCACAGATCAGCTGAGCACAAATCTCACCGGTTTAGGTTTAGTGAAATAGGTCTCTGAATGAGAAATAATCGTATCAGCATCAAAATTCGAGGCGAGTCTCTCATTTGACATCCTCTGGAACGTGGTCAGCAGAGTACAGCGGCAAAACTCTATTAACTCCCCGAATTTTCACCCATTTTACAGATTTAAGCAAAACAGCGCCGATCGCTTCTCGATACGGCTTGACAATGATTAATGTCATGATTGGATCAACAACAAAATTCAGCATGTTGCACAAATGGATAGCATAAGCTATGTTGCCCCACAGAGCATTTGAAACGCTGTCAAAAACGCTCGTGTGCGAATCAATAAAGGTGATCAGTTGATCGGGAGCGCGTCCGAGAACGATGGCTAACGTCTGAGCGAGCGAAGCGATAGCTAAATTCCTCTTTTCCCGCATGATCTTTCTCTCGATACTGTCCTCGACTGTCTTGATATGCTTCCGTATGCGAAGGTATGTCGAGTAATTACCGAGCACTACGAACGGCAGCCATATGTAACTCAGAATTTCCTGAAAAGAGGAACTTTACTCGCAGAAGTTGCGAAGGGACGATGTGCACTCCTATTTTTTCTTTCCTCTTCAGCTCTCATAATTGTAAAGACACGATTCTCCATTAACTATTCAGTGCGATTCAAACATTTGCATATCCAACATCCTTTGTTATCTAGGATATAATACGAAATTTAAAAAGACTCCTCGATTTCATCGCCGTCACTCTCCTTGCTGCTCCACATTTGAAGTCTCTTTTTGATATGTAAATATTTTTTGTGTTTAGTTATCCCATGATACACGAATGTTTAGGAGACTCGAGAAAAAGAGACAACTATGCATCAGAAAATTGTACAATCTCCCCTGCGTTCTCTTATAACCGAGTTTTATTGCATACCTGTAAATGAAACAGAGTGAGTTTGTCTTCTACTTCCACCGGCTTCGAGTTGCAGAATTCAAAATCGGCGCTATTCAAACTGGCAGCGTAGGAGTCAAAGTAGAAACAGCCTGCTGCCAGAATAACACATAACAAATCAACGAAAATACAGTAGCAAAAAATGGTGCGATTACAAAACAGTTTTTTGAACCAGTCTCTATTGGTGTAATCGAAGGCCAGACGACGATGCACAGTCATGGGGATCATACATGCTATAGTGGCAGTCAAAATCCAGTCTATGGAGTATATGATCAGAGCGCAAGCGGTAATATTGTTCGAGTAGTAAGTGAGTATTAGGCAAACAGCGAGCGCTCCATAGTGCAATGCGCCGATACAGTCGACAAGCGCGAGGTTGAACATATAATACTTATAAATGCCATCCGAGTCTGAGCGGGTCACTGATACTACCATAACGATCACATTGAGACAAATACCGAGAAGCGAATTCAACAAACAAATTACAGTCATCGGAATGTTCAGCATCTCACTATCGGAATCAGAAACGTTGAGAGCAAAAGGATTGTCCATATTGAAAACTGCACCTAGTCTTATTGCTCCTTATTTGATGAGTACTGCTGTGACATTGAAAGCAAGTTGCAATGAAGGATTATTTGCTGATGTTCAAAATCGGTTGAAAAATACACGTAGATTACTTGATTATATGCCGACGCGCGTCTCCTGGCAATTAATTACTGATGATCGCGCAGTCATGTGCGAGCACCGTCGTCTCTAAGGAGTGCCTCTTTTAAAAGCCTTTAGGCAGTCTTGACGTTAATTGCAATGCAAAATATTTGAATCATCGGCTATCATATCAATGTTAAAACGCAGGCAGACAGATTACCTGAACAAGATTACTGTACTGTAAAGTTTCATATTCGTGTAGCATTACTATTTGTTACTGTACTTTACTAACAAGTTAAATATGCAGCATTAGTTGAGTTCTTTTCTACTTCGATGAAAGTTTGGGCACAGTTTATGTTAGCTCTGCGTAGAAATCTGGAATCACAATAAT
The DNA here is from genome assembly GCA_002796945.1 of Plectus sambesii. Taxonomy (NCBI): domain Eukaryota; kingdom Metazoa; phylum Nematoda; class Chromadorea; order Plectida; family Plectidae; genus Plectus; species Plectus sambesii. The sequence goes on from NIUQ01002861.1 coordinate 7,763, forward strand.
ACCGCAACTAGGCTAGACGCAAAAGTAAATGAACAGTATCTAAAAGAGATCAATTTAGGCGCACCGATGGTACGGTGATGTAAAATAGCTGGATTCGGAATACATATACTTCCGAAAGGGTGTGCGGCTCTCATTAAAGTCAGAGGCAAGCGAAAAACCACCCGCTCAATCAATTCACACGGGGCTGATTAGCCAATGTACTCTATCTAATCAGACTAAAATTTGCGCCGTGATACTGTGCCTTGCTTTGAAGCGCATGCCTTGGCGTATCGATTCCATAGCGCTCAAGTCAGCGTCGTCGAATACCCCTGACTGCAAATTTGCGCGTGCAGTATTAGTTTCGGACTTAAAATAAAGTAATGCCATAATAAAGCGATATTACAGGCACTATGATTGCTTCTCTCGATATAATAGGTATCACAAGGCATAACGTGACTATGAAAAATTTTGCCAGTGTTTCAGTAGTTGCGGGTAACTCAGTATGCAACTCCAATACTACTTGTTTCAATAGTGGCTGGATTAGGGAACCTGTTTCACTTAATCACGCTTGCTTAAGCCACACAAATAAAAGCGGTTTGATAATGCTACAATATTACCCGACAACTTCAGAAGTGCCCAAGTTCTGTTCCCTCGAATACAAAGACGCAAATACCAACAAAATAAATTGAAATTCATGGTTGCCATGCACAACGTGAGAATGATTTCCGTGATCCGCACTTACGACACATAGAACAGTGGTTGTTGGTGCATACCACTCTTTCTATCAGAGACACGCTTGATGAATTACCACGATGTGCATTACTTTGAAATGAGCTAGCATTGTTCTCTTTGAATTGAAAAATTTCCTTCTATACAAAATTTCTTAAATTAGTACACCGATTGCATCTCTCACGCATGCGAGGCAATAGAAATACTACGCCCCACTCAAACATAAGAATAAGAGCGTACAGTTAATCCTGTTCAGTGCTGCTTCAATCAAGCCTAAGCCGATAATTACTTCCGCAATTTATGCTATGTTCCAACTATCATATGTAAACGAACAATAATAATCGCTCTGAAAATTTTGAAAGCTCATTTGCTATCAACATATTCTCCTATTAAAATTCGCTCGCTAATTAATATCGAAAACACTGCCAAACTAAAATATGCAGTGCAACCCAGCATCCAACGCAAGCAGCAACTTGACCACGCCGCTCGTCGAGCAGCGCGTCTTGTACGCCGAACTGCTTGAAGTTTACAAATACTACATCGGTTTCGGCATTTTCGCCGTTATTACTAACATCGTTTGCATGCTGGTGGTGCTGTCGAAACCGCATATGCGCGAAAAGTACGGCACTTTTGGTGTGCTCTCCTTTGGATATCTGTTAAACTGCTTGGGGATTCTGTTCGCCGGCTTATTGCGTACACATTATATTTCAGGTAAGCTTAACATGTGTAAAAACTATGCCATAATGCAAAAGTATTGACCGAAAGTGGACATCAAAAGTAAACGTACGAGTAAACCAAACACTTTGTGGAACAAAGCTATTTTTTCTTTACCTTTTTTCTGCAAACAAAGCTTCGTCTGACAATTACGTCCTATACATCGAGTATTAGTTAATACTAACTAAAAATGATGGTCACATGAAATAGTAAATCAACGGAAAAAATTTGGCGCTAAGAAATTTTGAATCTTCGCTATAGCTCATTTTATAGTCATTGAAAATCAGTACATTAACCTACACGTCAGTACCGTATACACCATTCAATGCAGGCAATGTCTACAACAGTCTGAATAGCTTTGAATGTTTCGGCCGCCCTTGGCCTTACATGTTCATCGTCGGCGGCCACCTACCCGCCTTCGTGCTTCTCTGCATGGGCGTCGAGCGACTGATTGCCATTCAAAAACCCCTCGTATACAGAACCTACATCACGGCTCGAGCGCGAATAATTGCAAACGTGGTCTGCGTTTTGCTCTCAGTAATTTCTCTTCTCGTAGGTATTCTCTGTTCCTATCTCAACAGAAATGTGTGTACGAGACCCGCCTGCGCTGTGGAATACGCGACCGGCCGTTCATATAACACTTATAATAACATAATCATCACATTATTACCTTCAGTCGCACTTTTGCTGAATTGCGCTGCCTATTTGCGAGCGCGAAGAATGATAGCTAGCACCTTTATGCGTCAAGAAATGAAAAAAGTCCTCGCCACTCTCGTTATTTCTGCCCTCGCGGTTGTACTCACAGCCGTTCCCAACATTATTTTGTGGGGCAATTTCGTTCACTGGAACATATCAGGCACCACGGTTTCCCAGCTGTACATCGCTTTCTGCTGCAATTCTGCCATGGACCTTTTCGCGTTTATTGTTTTGAAGCAAGATTTTCGCAAGCGCCTACTATCGATGATCTCTTGTGGATATTTGAATCAAATTTTCAATGTACCTGAAGAGGCTAACACCGGCGCGAATTCGAAAAATCCGAGACTTACACAAAAAAAATTGGTGAAACCAGCGGCTGGGAAATCCCCAACTCCTAGGCGTCATTAGTTTTCTGTCCTCGCATCTCTAAAAGATATCCTGTGATTGCATGGTCTAAAATTGATGAAAATATATCACAGATGTATATGATTGTTTATTTTTAACCCTTAGATGTTCGGAGAAAAACTGACAAATGTGCGAATGGTGTTACAAGGCGATTGTGCTTCTGTGCTTAGTAAAAGTTTTAAAATAATGTTCTCCTTCACGACATAATAATTACAAAAACAGTTATCGAGATACATTTTCACTAACGGTCAAATCAGATACACTTGACAATTAATATTCTTAATTCTTGCTCTTAACGTTAAAATGAAACTAGCGGAGCATAAAATCTTTGTCTGAGCTCTTATGACGTTTTGTATGCTTCTCCCGCATGCTTACATGATGAAATTGAAATCGATCGCCAGAGATGTATGAGCTGGTGATCCTATCAAGTAATGGAGTCAGTTGCCTGACATGGTGTATATTTCACGAAGATTGATTGAGAGCGATTTTTCATTTGGCGAAACTGAACCACCATCAGTATGAATGATATTCGAGCAGCAGGTGCGCTCGCTGAAGACGCCGACGAACAGCCGCGCCGCAAAAAGCTCAGAAAAACACCGATCCGGCACGATCCGATCCGTGTTACTCTGACAAATGATGACTAGCTGAACGTAAGTGGCGCAGTTCAAGTTCTGCTGGTCACTTAAGTTGCTCGTCAATATTTACCCTAGTTAAAAGCGGTAACTAGATTTTTATTTGTCACATAATTGTCCTGCAATTTATTGTAATTGAATGTGGCGGTCTGTATGAGTTTTCTGTTTATGGGTCCATCCGAGTAGTAAGCGTCTTATTAGCTGATTTGTGCAGTCAACGTTCACTGGGCTTATATTTGAGCTTTTATCGAAATGACTCCTATGATACTAAGTTATGGGAACACGAATATTAGAACGGATGAGTTGGTATTCATTGATAAATTCTCTCTGAATATTGTCAAATCTATGTAACAGAGAAAGCGGAGGGTTTTGAAGAAATCCTCTTAAATTTCGGTTTGATTGGTATGCTTTTGGCAAAGTGCAATCAAATTCAAAAGTGTCCGTAGGAAAAATGTGGTTATTTTGTGTTAGAAACTGTGTAAGCTTGTCAATATTATGTATAACTTTGATCGGATAAGGATGTGGAGTATGTTTTCAAGTTTACTCCATTAAGCGATCTCTAGAGTATAAGCGGACCAGCACTTCTTTCCTCGTTTTGAAGAGCAGAATTTGTTAAAGGAAATTTCAAAATCGAAATAATGTTTAGCATCACGAAATGATATTTAGAGTTCTCTGGGTTTGTGCTACACGTTGTGCTGTACCCACAGCAGTCTGTTGTTTTGTAATTCGACTCTGCCTCTCTTTCGGCTAATTACTCCCTTAGATACTGGTAATATTCTGCTATTTGTTCATTCTATAAACCCCATAAACTGAGTAAAAATACTGAACTCTTCAATTTGATTAGGTCACAGATGAAAAAGCTGTTTTCCTAATAAATGAAATGAAGTACCAAACATCCAAACAAATTACAAGTATAGAAAGCAAATAGTATAAATTGTCACTTCTGGAAATCGGCTCAAAGGTCTCATTCATAAAAATCGTTTTCATAGCAACCGTCATAATTACTATTGCGAAAGTGCAGCGAATGGCCAGTTGTGACGTTAACGAGACAATTTTCTCGCGAACATCAGCTGATCCATCGCTGCATGCCGTTAATGGTAACAACAGTTCTATGAAACAGGTCAGGGACAATATCGAGGATTCGCAGCATCGCTATTTTATGCTTGGAAAAGAAATCACTTTCGGTGATAGTGAACGCTTTTTGAAGGTGTTTCTAACGCGCACATTTTATCGCAAAAGTCGTTCAACATTTACTGTGTCACACAAAGAAACAGTTTCACTACCATATCAAATCTACCATCATTGTAACTTGAATCAATACATAGTTATTGGAGCGCTGCTTGAAGTTGCAATTTTTCGTGATCTGCAGATACGATGGACAAATGAAGACACTAGTTCCCTATATGGCTTGATAATGATAAGCGCCATGATAGGATCGACGACAAAGTTGAGCATACTACAAACGTTGATGGCGAATACGACGGTGGCCAACTCCGACCGCGAAAAGTCACTCAATGCGCTAGTTTGCTGAGAAATTAGCGTCACTACGATGTCGGGTAAGTGTCCAAGAATAATTGCAATTGTCTGAGCTAGAGAGGCGAGCGCCAAGTTCCTCTTCTCTTTCATTATTTTCTTCTCCAGTCGACTGCCTATTGTTCTGATATGCGAGCGCAAGCGAAGGTAAATTGATAAATTGACAAAGATCACGAATGGCAAGCAAATAAATCGAAAAATTTCTTGAAAATGAAACACTGTTAGCTCAGCGTCCATTTTAAGCGGTTTGGCGCTGCAGAATTCCAAGTCCGCGGTATCGACACTGTCGCTGAAGCCGTTGAAGTAATAATCAACGCCCGCTAATAGACAACACAGGAAGTCAATAAGTACGCAGCAGATGGCGAGCGCACCATTGCTGAAGCACTTTTTAAACCACTTGTGGTCGGAATAGTCGAAAGCTAAGCGCCTATGTATCGTCATTGGTATCATACAGACGACTGTAGCTGTCAAGGTCCAATTGATGACAAATATTAGTGAAGCACACGTGAAGTCATCGTTGTCGGTAGACGAATAATAGGTTAAAGAGACATAAAGAGCGAGTGCACCATAGTTAAATGCCCCGATACAATCTACCAAAGCTAGGTTGCTCATGTAATACTTAAACGTTCCTTCATCATTCTTTCTCGTCATCGAAATTATCATCACTATAATGTTGAGCAGCACACCAAGACCAGAACTCAAAAAACATACCACTAACAATGGTACATTTAGAGTTTCAGTTTCAACAGTGATGGTTTGATTCATGTTGAAAGCAATACTCCACTAAATTAGTCAAAGCAGTCGGAAAGTTTATTGTGTTCTATTGAAACTTTGATAGAATGAATTCTGATGTTGTAAGCGCCGATAATATAAACTTTCGTTCCGTGCGATCTTCAATGGAAAAAATAGGAAATAACATGTTTGCTTGGGTAGCTATGGGACTTGTATGGCTATTAAAGTGACGACATCTTGATCCGGCCGCTTTCCTACGCTTCATTAAAATCCTTTGAGAATTAATTGCCGATGTCTGCGCCTACGCAACCATTCTTCGACGATAAAATGGAGCAATGGGACAAATAACAGATGCATTATATTTGCGCCAGTGCTATTCCTTTACACGACATCAAAATCGTCAATTCTTCCATGTCAACGTTGCAAGTAATTCCAAAAATGCATGAAAGAAAGCAAAAGTAGAAGTATCGATTTTCTAAAGACAACCTGGATGCTTATTAGTTGACGCCAAAAAGATGTTACAAATTCCAATTTCTCGGTAATGAAGTGGTATTACATTTCCTGGTGACTTCCGTAGCCCGTTAATGACAAATGTGAGCGCATACAATGGCAAGCCTCATAAATAACTAGCCAGCAACGAAAACCTACGCAGATCAATGCAAGGTTTCCCATAATAGGATAATTAACAGATATTTCATAAGGGCCTTTAGAGAAGATTCGTTCACGAAATACTTGTAACAAGATACTGATATAATCTTTGTCTACTGGAGCGCAGCTCTCTCTTGAGGGCCTAAAGCGGATCGTAAATAAACAGATCCCCTCTAATCGTTTGCCAGTTAGAGAGGAATGATGGCATTGGCACTATCTTCTTGCGTCTCTGCCTGACTTATCCAGCGAATAGACCATTTTGATTTTACGCGGTCTCGCATCCCAATTCGACACTTTTGCACTCAGTTCAAAAGCAAGGTTGACAGAATTAGATAGTTAACGAAGTTGGAGGTAAAAGGAGTGAGTCATAATGTGAAAGTGAAGACTTACGGCGAGAACCTTTGTGAAACCAATTGCTCTCTTAAGTTTAGTAACCCGAAATGGTTTTTAATTGGGGTTGACCGTTTAGTTTCAGACTTCTGTTGAATTTTTCAGAGAGATTTTTAAGCTGCTATAAAAAGTTGCCTCCGATGCTCGGCAAGATGCTTCAGTTGCTGATATTATCGATTATTGCACTTTTTTGCGGCGGCCAAGGTGATTTTTGGCAAAATTTTCCTATCCTGTTAAATTAACTTTTAGCTGTTGACGGCTCCTCAAATGAGCTGAAAATATTCAAAAAACTATTCACTAATTACGAGAAAAATGTCCGACCAGTGAAAGACGAGAGAACACTGACAACAGTTCTGGTCAGAATGTGGTTTATGGATATTATAAATGCGGTAAGAAAATGCTCTAGAAGAAACGCTGAAGCACATATTTCATGTGTTCTTTCTTGTAGAACCCGGCTCAGCAATCTTTTGATTTTGCAATGGATTACGGTCAGGTACGTGATTATTTTGTAATTGTTTCGTCTCACTGTAATAGTAATGCATAATGGCTAAAGAGATCTTTGGTGAGCGACGAGTAAGGAGTTTCTAGTCCTGAAGCACATGCTTGAGAAAGACATTTTGACTGACAAAAGAATCGTCAATCAGTGCTTCTTCTACCTAATTATTCTCATTATTCATAGTCATTGATTCATAGTCATTGATAACTGTCATTGTCTTTTGCCTGTCAGGGGATGAATCAAAATCGATAAATTGAAATGGCTTTACTTTCCAGACCTGGAAGGACGAACATCTGCAGTGGGACCCGGCGGATTTCGGAGGAGTAGACCATATTCGCGTTCCCGAAGAACTTGTCTGGATACCGGACGTCCTGTTGTACAGGTTGGTGCGGGTCTCTCGTGAGAGCATTTGAAAGGGCTAGACCAGCTTTCATTATACGTATAAAATCTGACAGCTTACAGCTCTGTTCCGCGTTAGCTTAGGAAAAAAAGTTATATTTGCTTGTATTCCGTCGATGAAAGGGACAATGTAACGCTTCAATTCTGTGTTGAAATTAAAAAACTAGGAAACTGACATTTGCTCTCAAACAGTTCGCAACTTTTGTGCTCAATGAAGTATGAGCTATCGATCAAATTTTATTCAGTATAGCCAACCGGCCGATGTTTCCGAACAATAAACGCCGAGCTGTAATTGCTTCCGATGGCAACGTCTCCATCTACTCGCCGCAGATCTTGACGCTCAACTGTCAGATGAAAGTGGAGAACTTTCCCTACGACAATCAGAAATGCGTCATCCAGTTCGTCCCATGGACATATACCAAAGCTCAGGTTATGGTTAAAGCTGATCCACCTCCTAAAGATGTCGGCCAGATTTACGATGGCGTCAACAATGATCAGGTTCGAGATGTTTGCTGCTTTAAAACTCGATGTTTGAATAAACTGCACTATGCGAAGGAGGCGGCTTGGCATAGGAAGGGATGAGGGCGATAGGAATACAGTCCCGCATATAAGGTATGCGAAAAAAGACTCCGCGAACATTCCATTCATTCGTAAATTGAACAAGGACGGCGAGCCAGACCATGTGCGAATGGAAACTGACAGTCTACGAGCGTCCAAATGGGCGTATCTTCGTCCGTTTGCGCTAACGAACGCTTCAAATATACCATCACTTTTCGCCCTTTTCGTTCGCATTAAAAATATTACCTTAGACATTGACATCACCTTTTCAGGATAGAATTGATCGCTTGGCTTTTCTTTTTCAATCGGATGAATTGGATCCGTAGAGCAATAGCATCCCTAAAATCAAATTAACTAAATTTATTTATCGACTAAGCAAATTTATTTTTGCTCCACTCACCTTGACAGTACACTATGATTCCATCAATTTCTGCTTGCGATCGAAATAATTACAGGAGCATCCAGAGTGGAAGTTTATTTCGTTTAAAGTGTTCGAAATCATTTCGAACGTCACACTGCCGAATTCTGGTGGACAAATCGTCGAGAGTATCAACCTTTCGTTCGAAGTAGAGATGTCGCGCAGACCAACCTACTACATCTGTGTCCTTGCTTTGCCAACATTTGTGATTACTTCTTTATGTGTGCTGGGCATCTTTGCGCCTTTTAGCAGCACCGGCGATCGGCATGAAAAGGTAACCTTCACGTCACATAGCTGGTCCATAGAAGGTCTGACTTCTCTTTATCGATGGCTCGTTCTTTTCCCTATCTTTCAGCTTAGCCTAGCGAGCTTCATGTTGCGGTTAGATTTGATATTGGAAACTTAGTGAACAATATATAACTAATCTGCTATTCTGTTAGACATTGTAAAATACATTGCAAAACGCGCGCCATCAAAAAACGAGATGACGGCTTGATAATAAATTATACATTTCCGATCACCGCGGTCCGATTGCGTGACACAAAAAGGAGTGTGCGTTTTGTGGTTTGAAATGTAATGATCAGCGATTAATTTTACGATCTGTAGATATAATTTTTAGCCATCGAAATAATTCTAAGTGATATCAACAAATGCACAGAATTTCCATATTTTTCTTTTCGCGATAGTGCTATAGGATGCGGCGTGAACTCAACTGTTTCTCTTTCATATAGTTAAACAATATGTACTGTAATCGCTTGCTCTGTTGCTATAGTAACCAAAATTGTACGCACTGAACAGAGAATTTTTAATGCGCCTAGTTTCGCAGCTTTACTTTCTCATTATGTAACCAAAACTTTGTCTTACTGTTTTTGCTTGCGCGCGAAATAATTTAACGTACAGTAATACCACGTTTACTGATAGTAATTTAAAATTTCAGGTTTCTTTGGGTCTCACCACGCTGCTCGCGATTGCTGTCATCCTGAACATCGTTTCGGATCAGATGCCTAAGTCTACCAAACTGCCGCGTCTAGGTAAGTATGATGGCACATCCTAAACATCCTATGGTACGCTGCTTTCTACTAATAACTGAGCAGAAAAAACCCATTTGCGTACCTACGCCTCACTTTGCTTCCATTATGAATGCAACATTTAATTGCTGTATAAGAGCTGCAAAGCTGCTCAAGACACAACATGGTCATTTCAGGCTACTATGTACTAGCGGAGCTCTTTGTTTGCATGTTGACAACAATCGTTGCGGTGATGATCATGTTCCTGCACCAAAGGGCGCTGTCAAAGCATTGGTTACCGCCGTTATGGCTACAGAGGCTGCTTTGCTGCAAGCTCACCATGAGAAAAAACTTGCCAAGACATAGCAGCCCCGCCATTTGCGACCATATTGCAGAGAAACATAGTAATGGTGAAAATACACGGTTAGTATGAAGAATTTATGCCTTTCTTTGTCTTCTTCAGCATTCTATGCGCGTTTTTAACTGATATTGAATTCATGAAGAAGTGTCAAAGAGATTGAAAAATGATTGAAGCGGTGAAATGGCATTTTTGAGAGGCGCGAGAACAGTTCTGTACATAGCTAAATTCTACTGTAGTATCATTTTCAAGAACGCTATATGCAGCTTTTGGCCGGCTCTCGAGAAGCTGCATATAACCGTGCTCTACTGTTCTAGAAAGACCCTAAAAAGGAAATATTTAGGTTGCTGAAGGCATTCGCAGACTACGAGCGCTCGTTGAAGGCGGTAAATACTTGGATTGAACTATTGCAAGACGAGAAGTACCTCGTTGAACAGTGGAATGAGCTGCTTAATGCGATTGATATGTTGCTCCTAATAGTTGTTCAGATTTTCAACATCATCATGTCAGCATTTTTGATTCTGTAAATTGTGGAGTTGGATTCTGGGTTGCTCAGAACTTCGGCGAGTCAGAATCCAGCCTTGCAGTTGGATATAGAGGACAAAAATTAGGATTTCGGATATTTTGAGGGAGGTTTGCTGGCAGAGCTTTGGGAGGTCAAAAACCGAAGATTACTTGAATCTGACCCTGATAAACGTCGAGCTTGAATTTGCCAAGCGTGCCAAGCGTGTTTTGAAGTTTTGACGCATAAATTTATTTAGCATAGAAAACGAAATACATGTAATAGTGTATCTTTCTTAGAGCGCAAATTTGCTCCATAAAACTGCAGCCAAAAATCCGTACACAATGAACACTCCGAACAAAATGGCTACGTTCTGCTCCAGCGCGTAGTCGGTATTGCTTTCTTTCTTGATGAAGTTTTTGTAACTTTTCAACCAGACGGTCGAGTGCAGTCGAATTTGATTGATAACAGCTGAAAATCATTTGCCATTTTCTGTCAATATCGTCTGGTGCTTTGATTCATTTCTTCGCTTACAGCAGCACTTCTCACTAACTGAATTCGGATTAAAGTGTACCCCCAATCGGGATTAATAATTACAAAGAATACGTCAAAGAGGGCCCTATCTCGTTAAATTATCTCAATATTCGATACTCAATACGCAATTCTCAATGTCACCGCCACTCTATCACTTGCAAAACTAGAATTCGGATTACAATTTTGCTCATGCCGGAGTGGTGACGGCAAAGCGAACTGAATATATAGCGTTAACTAACTACGATCACTCTATGGATCAGGAGCAATATTGATATTGAAAGTACTCGCTATAATCTGAAGATATTGTCGCGAGCTTACAAGTAGCGTTTTTTCTGTCCATCGCAAAATACTCGTCGACGTCACTAGTGGTTCTCTCTATACAATGAGTTCAGCGAACGAACCACGTATGAAAACACAGTCAAATCCGACAGATCAGCTGACGATCACAAGTTGGAATTGTTCTGACTCGGCAATTTACTACCCACTGCACACTGTTTTATAGTTGTTGTCGATAAATGATCAGGTTGCTGACATCAGGTGGAGTGATAAGCGCTCTTTGACTACCTTTCTATTGCCCATCGCAGGAATAATCTGCAGTCTGCTAACTAAGCATTTTACTACTGGCGCCATCAATCTACTTTGCAACCATGTGCTCATACTATGAGACCTTCTGAGCGTATTTTGCAAGGAATTGAAGATGTTTCGTCAGTAAGTTAAGGGGTGGCCTGTTTTATGTTCGCGTGTTGAAAGTTTCATTTCACAGTCTCTCTTAAATCGGCGCAGAGCTGATGAACCAACTATTCTGTCCGTACCGAGTTCATCACTTCACCATTCCCATCGTAAACACAGGGATTAGTCGACAATAATCCCAAACACAAAACGAATTTATCATGCTTCCATATTATTATTCTCCATTTAATTTCATTGTCGGCGTTTCCAGAAGTTCCTTTAGTGATTATGTTTGATTCATAGTTCTATTTGTGTTTGTTGGTTGAACATTTGTCTATTTATCAATCGTAGATTTGCTCTCTCAAACTAAGAAATCCAGATAATAAGCGCCACCGCTTCTAGTCTAGAAGCAGAAATCAAACATGTTTTCGACAAATCACCGCTCGCACTTGCTTTTATAGCTCTGAGATGCTGAGGCGGGCACCGAAAGACCCAGGGTACCGCCCGGATACATCATTAAGTGCGCCAGCGAAAAGAATTCTTGAATAATATTTGTAATCACTGTTGGGCGAGGTCATTGCATCGGTTCGCATTTTGCAAACAACTTTTGCGTGATAAGAACGTTTGCTTTCACGCAAAGTATTTTAACTGTATTTATTCGATAACATAAAGAGGTAGAAAGTGTTGACGAAAGAAATGTAAATAGTGGAAGAGCTTTACTTCAGAATAAAGCTGACTGTAGCAATTTCAATTGTATAGGGAAGTAAACTGAATAAATATTGAAGCTATTATCATACTTCC
>NIUQ01002862.1:0-19972 GCA_002796945.1 Plectus sambesii
GAACCCGCGACATACTCTCAAAATGTCTTCATCAGTAACAGAAAAGCCGTCTCCCTTGAGGTTTTCCCTGACGATATCGGTGCTAAAGATATGCCTGAGTGGGCGTTCTTCGGTATCCTCTTTGAACCTTTGTTACTGATAGAACAATTTTGACGATAGGGCATCGGTCGCGGGTGCTTCTTCGTCTGATCAGCCCGCCCATCTATTTTCCTTCTGCAAACGCTGAAATTCGATGCCTGCGGTGCTTCTCACCGATTGAAATCCCAGATTAAGTCGCCCGTTACCCACGCTACTTTTTTGCTACTATAGTCAGTATGATTCAATTATTCGTGAGGCGAATTTCAAAGCCCCTAATGCAATGGATTTGTCAGCCGCCGACATATATGGGGCGTGAACAAGTAGGGGTAGTTTTTTGTTAGCGCCGCGTGAGGAGGTCGCGCACGATTTGGATTCGCAGCGCCTAGATGGTGTTAACTTTTTTCTGCGTCACCTTTTTCTCGGCTTTATTCATTCGCCCACTTCAACTAGGCGAGTAGTAGTTACCTTGCGAGGCGCGGACGCTCTAGGGAACTTTTTTGCGGCGCTGCGGGAGAAGAGCCTGTCAACGAAGGAGCGCCAGAGGGCTTTAGATGACTCGGCGCGTTTAGTTCAAACCATTTTCACTATTGCTCATTTACGCTCAAGTTGGTTTCCATGAATTGGCGCTTTTGAAATTTCGATGACCATATTGAACCCCCATCACTATGTGAGAGGCGCTTTGGTTTGCTGCGCGCGAATGCGTCATTTATGTCCACTCGTTTGGCGCGTTTTAACCTCACATAGTAGCAGGTTGATTAATGCCGTTCGTTCGATTTCGTCCAGATTATCTGATTTTGATCGATCGTGGCTTGTTCCCAATCGGGAAATTTGCAGTGTTGTTTGAGAAAATCCCGAAGTATATTCCCCTCTTCGACGATTGCGGTAGCAGCCTTAACGGTAGTCGCAGTTTCTCACCGAAAACCGACGTATATCTCAAACTGCAGCCGCCGTCTGACTTATGAACGAAACGATCGGCCGTTGGCGGTCGCCATTACTCTTCGTTTAGAGAAAAGTTTTTAGCGGGGGAGAGGGGGGAAGTAGTGGTAGGAGACTGTGAGTGCAGTGGGGCCTCGTGCAGCAGCACTCGAATGCCGCTGCAGATAATAGATGTCTCTGGTTTGGCGGGCCGGGGCGCGGCCTGGGAGCGGAAACGGCGATACGGAGGCGACGGCAACTACTGGGGGGCCGTGGATCTCTTCGCGCTGCAAAACGATTTAGAACGACTAAAGTGTCGGGGTGTGACTATTGGGAGTGACTCAGCTTCCTCTATAATTGCCGCCTGGCTTATTTTCGTCGCAATAGTTGCACTTTTCCAGTGCAGGAAATGAATCTCAATTTGTTCGTCGTCATTCGCCTTGAAGTGAAATTGGAACGCTCTTGTTGATCGCTGCCATTGCGACCTTCAGCGGAAATGATATCACTTGCCCTAGTCATTGCCTCTCTGTTTGCACTGGCGATTAAGGATTTGTTTCAGTCCAGTTGATAAGTTAGTCCGCAGGGAGTGGAGGGGGAGGGGCGTAGCCTTCATTCACAACCGCAAGTAGTTAGCAGAAACTGCTTAAATTTTTACGCAATCTTCTCAAAGTCTATTGCATTAATTAGACTTGGCTTCTATCGTGTAAAGTTGTTCGCGAGACGAAGACGATACTTTATAACAGTTTGATATTGATGTCGCTTGGTGTGACTTCGTGTCCAGTCTTGTGCGGTTCTCGGTGACCGGGATTGGAGTCAATTGTCGGATCCAGTTAAGGATAGAGTATCTTGAGTAGAGGATGTCCAGAATATATCACGAATCAGACCTTGATGCGCGGTGTTTGCAGTCGACCCGCAATTATGAGCGCTTCAGCGATCTAGCCCTTGCTCGGCGCCTCGCGTCGCGGTGTTAACCTTGCAGAACTGCGAATAGAACTGCGGACGCATTCTTCGGTTGTGAAGTTTTTGATCGCGCAATCGCGATGGGGCACGGCGGCGGTGGCGGCGCATTCTTGTCAATGAGCGCCACACGCTGGTGGGAGGGAGGATGAAATAAGAAAACAAGACGATTGCGCGGTGAGTGGATGCTTGGATAAGGCGACGACGGCGACGGTGACGGCGGGCGACGACGCGCGCGCCGCGTCCCCCGAGCCGGGCGCCGGCAGACTTCGGCATGCGCGGAATGCGGCGGTCGGCGTTTTTGCGCCCGTGCGCGCCTTCAACGAAATTCGCCCATTCGATCCCCTCTCGGGCGTACTTCTCTCTCTCTCTCTGAATTACGGATCTCGGATCTCCTTCGCCATCGACTGTGTGTTCAGGGGGCCCACGGATTTGGTTACGACACCCTCGCTTTTGCACGTCCGCTCGAACTGCGAGCTATTTTTCACATTCTTTTTTGGGATTAGTGGGCAACGAGCTAGTGGCTATGCTCTAGGATTGGCTTCTTTCTCGGATAATTTGAATATGCGTGCAGTTGTTTTGTGCTCGTATGCAAGTTGGCGATCAAAGATAATGACGAGGCGCAAAAATTGTACTGTGTTCTGGCCGACCGCTCCTCCGATTCGCGTTGATGCGAAACGCATTCAAATCGAAGTTTGATGTGCGATAGGATGTTTGTTGATTATGAGCCGACGACTGATGTGAGAACACTGCGCTGTGCACCACCACCACCGCCGCCGATCGTTCGAATTCAACGCATGTTTACTGCGTATGTTAAATTACGACCGCCGATGGACAGACGGTGGCGCAATTGACTCTACGTGAATCTATTTGTGCTGTCTGCATCGTATATGGTGGATTCGTTCTGAATGCTGCTGCGATAGTCGCGGTTTCGTTGATTTGTTATTGAAGTTTGGGGTTTTACTGTTTTGTATAGCAGAAAGCGATGGCTTTGATGGGATAGAAACTGAAAATACGTCGTATTTATGATGCACACTTGCTTTGATTGCATTTAAACGCGTTCAAACTGGCGGGATGGCTTTGTGGATATGCTTAGCTCCTGGCGAGGTTGTCAACAGACGGTTGCTGGCTACCTGCAGCAACAAGCATTCCATGTCTCATTAGAATATTGCGCTAATTTATTATTACTCCAGCCTACCTCGTTGAATTGACGAGCATTCCCTTGCTTTATTATATGTATTATGCACGCCGTATTATTCAATGCGGCTACCAATAGGATCGCAGTCGTCTGGTCGCCGTGTGTTTATTCAGCGCTCTATCTGTATCAATCACCAGACGTCGTCGTCTCGCGTCGCGCAACACCGCCGTCTGGGCAATGACAACATCGTGTTATGCATGCGTGATTAGGTTCGCGCGGTTGTAAGCGCAACGTGCATAGGGCCCGGCTTGTAATCGGTGACATAATCCCTCTGGATAGCTCTGTGACGCTATTATTAAGAGCAATAATAATAGTCGTATTTTAGTTTTGCACAGTCTAATAATGGAGACGAATAGCGTTATGGCTCTTTCTCTCAGATTATGGTTAGGAAATGCAAAATATACTTTTTGGCGTGTTAAGCGTAATATGGGCTCATTATTTCTACATTTTTTAAGAAATATTGCTAGTTTTTATTTAAATCACTTGAATTATTAATACACGGGAATCCCTGGCAGCGTGAGTGACTAAAACGACTACTCCATGACGGCAGGCCCCACTAACTATTGCTCGCGGAGACGTCTGGGCTGGGCCTATTTTAAACTGCGCGCCGCTTGTTGCGGGGGTGGGCTGGCGTCTGGGTGCTCAGTCTGCAGCAGACGTCTCCAAACTCGAGCGCTAACGCGTCGACGCTGACGCCGAACACTTGGACGATTTGCGTACTTAACATTTATGCTGCTAATACTCAGCGTTCTCAGACTTTTGTGACGCAATTAAAACTTTTGAAATAGTTCACTTCATGCCCGTTGATTTTGTGAAATTACGCTTGCAAACGGCGCCTCTTAGCATTCATAGATACGCTATATGGACAGCGTGAAAGTGTCGTTTTTCATGGGTGAACATCGTTTCTTTGTTTTTCGCGCACACACCGATAAAAAGAAGCGTTTTCACCTTTAGAAGAGCTTGTCTATTTGTTGTTCCTGTTGGAAACTGGGGGAGTATGAACAGACTGTTCTGCGTGTTGAAGCGACAAGCGCAAACAATCTTGCCGCTCTTAGAGTAGATTATAGCACACTCTGCGAGGTATTTCGGCTCGATTTGTATTCGTAGTCACACCAGCGTGTGAAAGAGTGAGCCGGCGTTTGCGTAAACGTCGACGATCGTGGGAGCGCGAATAGTACAATGATTGCGCTGACCGATAGACTGGCTCGTAGTGCACTATGTTCACTTTTACAGCTGGCCAAAGTGTAAATTGCGGCTACCAGTGTCGCTCGTTCGCAAACACTTTTGATGCTCTCGCCTTATTGAGCGAAATTGCTTAGCCTAAGCATATAGTATATAATACGATACTTGGATCTAAGCTTGATTTTTTGCTGCTTTGATTAAAGTCATTGGGACGATTTCTTGATTCCTATTTGAGCTTTGGCCTATAGTTTACTCAGCAAATAAGCAAACCCGTTTAAATAGCATTCTTAAGGTATTGTATGCTTTTTAAACCGACCCTATGTCTCATTCACATCAAAAACATAGATTACTGAAGAGGCGCCAATGTTCGCTGGCATATTTGCTATTCTACGCGTACTACGCATTAGCGGTATTTGTTGCGGCTGCTTCAGTTGTTTATTGGGAATGTTTTTTAAGTTAGTGTAGTAGTATACACGGCGTGCTCTTTTTTTCGCGGAGACAGCGACCAAAAAATGATTTATGAGCGCGTTCGTTTGGTATTTGGTCTGGGCGTGAATTGAATCACTGAGCTCTGACGCCCTCCACATTAAATCTGTCTTTTTATCTCTGCCTGTTGAACAATTCTTCATCAGTCTCTACGATTCGTGCGCTTTGATTTTGCTGCCGTAGCTCATTACTGCAACCTCTCCTATGCTTCTTGATACAGCAGGTGAACTGTGCTGCTTCTGCGTATAAACGTGAGAAAGGTCTTGTACCTTTGCTCTGCGCTCTTTTTCACAGTTTTCAATAAAAACGCTGTAAGAGTTGAGTGGTACGCTGCCTCGAGTATCGCAGACCGATCGCATGTTCGCTCTTCAGACTTTTCTCTCAGAGATTTTGTTCATCCCAGTCTCAGCCTAGGATCTTTAAGGGCATAATAAAGTTGCAATGGTGAAATAATTCTGGCCAGATTCACATGAATTGGAATGAAAGAATGGTAGCTCTTCGCGAAATCAGCCAGAATTATTTCGGCGACGCACTTATGTTACTACGTCTTTTACATGCGCGTATTGTATAGAAATTTGGTACATATTTATAATAAAGCGGTTTATACAATCTTAATTGTTGTTTTTTAGGCGGCTCTGCGGCCGACCCTCGATCGGCCGTCATCATCGACGCCTCGACAGCGATGGTGGCGCAGGAAGCGTCGATGTTCGGAGGCGGCGACGTCGACTCCACGTCTTACCTACCGCCCTCAACCGCTTCTCAGCCCATTACGGCGCCCATATCTACCCGCATGTTGCCTCAACAGCAGCACGTACAGGTACGGTCAATGAGGCTTGCTTGCTTGTGATCGAATCTTGACTTGCGGAAGTCGACGACACGCCCCACGCACGCTGAAAAGCATCTCTTTACGCATTAGTAATAATGCTTTATTACGCGCGCTGTGTTTTCGTTTACAAGCGCCAGTATTATCGAATATACTAAAAAATTGAGAATAAGATCTGAGACAATTTCTTTAAATATATCGGAAATTATTAGATGACGCTGCGAACTGTTTTTTAAAAATTAATAGTTAGTTTGGAATAGGCACGTAGAAAGGGAAATCCGACCGGATGGGGGCGTGTATCGTCAGATGCGAGACCGGGGGTTATGGCATAGATTTTGAACACTTTTACAATTGAAAATTGTGCAATGGTAATGAGCGAATGTAAGTGGTTTTTTGCAGCAGAGCCATCAGCAGCAGCTGCTTCCGCCGTCATCACAGACGGTAGTCCAGCCTACCAGGGACTCTGCCCAGGCGCCGCTGAGAAAGCTGAGCGTTGATCTCATCAAAACGTACAAGCAGATCAATGAGGTTGGTTTGCATTTCATCGCTGCCTTTTTCGCGCGCTTTTAATGATTTAGATGTATTAGTTGGAAAAGTAGGTGGGCTTTAAACGCGTAGATATTGAAATGTGATTCGTTTTTAAAAGCGGATTCGCAGTCTTCGTAAGGATGTGCGCGATAAAGGTTCTCCAGAATTGCGAACTCCTCGTCTCTTAGATGCTTAGGCTAATAGATAATGTTAAACATCTGGCAACGGTTAAAAGTGGGCAGCAAAAGGAATATATCAGCGTTAATGGGACAGAATGCGACGCGCCCGAATCGGCGCAGTAGTCGTCAATTGCCGTTAATCGGCGCTGTCAGTTCAGAAGCGGTTAAGCACTCACGACGTCTGTTTGAGCGAGCCTGCACTACAAGCTATTGAGTGCGACCAAACCCGGGGGAAGGAGAGAGAGAGAAGCTTTGTTTCTTTGTACTGTCGGCGGTGGGTACGAGCAAACATTTATTTTCCTGCCGCTCCATGGCATTTTTCACGCAATCCCGTCGTGTCCCACGTAGTGACTGGTCTATTCGTTCGTAGTTGGGCGATTTTTTTCTATTCAACAGTCCTTTTGTTCTATATGCCATTGGATAAAAGAGATGGGAATCTCTTACTGGATGTTTCACAGCGATTTGTCACATTTGAATTTTCCTGCGTCAAGCGAACAAATCGTTCCATTTCAACAATATTTATATTCGGTTTATCCAGTCGGATCAACGCGAAAATAATAGCGTCGGTAGCATTGTAGGATTAAATTTTACTCTTGATCGAAACGCGAAAACGTTCCAAATGCATAGAATTAGTTTGCATTGTCAGACCCTTAAACTGTGGTTTCCATAGCGACGAAATCTATAATTACGGTAGTATACGTCGAATGGTCTTAATCCAGTCGAAAATTACGAGTATATCGGCGTTTTAACGCGCGGCATATGAAGTCAATTCCCTCCGTCGGCGACTACGGCGGTGCTAGGCGCGTTGTAGTCTCGCTCGCTGGTGGTGGCAGATGTTTATGCGCCTCTTAATTCCAAAGAAATGACGCCGAACCACCGACCGTAACGAGTTTTTGTGGCTTATCGTCCGCGTCAGCCGCCGCAGACGCGCGTAATGCGTCGTCGTAGTCGGTCGGTCGGTCGGTCGGCGGTAGGCCAGAGAACGAAGAGCGATTGCAGCTGGGGGATTGTGTAATCGTCGGGCGGCTCGCGCTGCTGTTCTTTTCTCATCGAGCGACGCCATCGCGCGTTCTCAGAACAGCGTCCCGCGCGCTTTTTCGAGGAAATGGAACGCTCGCTTATAGCTTACTCATCGCTGGTCTGCCCGTCTGAGCTCGCGCGAGATCGATCGATCGATGCTCCACACGAAACATAGCGTGGTGGAGTTTGTTTTCGCTGTCTGAGGAAGTGAATCACAGCTCTGTATTAGCCGACTGGCTGGTGGATGGCAAAAAAGTGACCTTTACCCCGGCTTCGATGATTTTTAACGCACCCTTCACGGGACGCTAAGAGCTCGCCTACATTTTTATTAATCCATCACCTTTGCCAATCATTCGCGCAATTAGTTCTTTATCAGTTGCAAGAATATGAAGCGTTAGTTTGGAAACAAGTGAGGGGGGGAGAGGAACTAGTCTCCATGCTACATCGGCCTTGCTGCTCTTTTTTGTATGTAACGGCGTCCCGCAACGATATGTGCACAGTTAAAATTAGATAACACGCTATTCCCTCGGTGATTTCTGACTGAAAAAGAAATTGTGGGAGTGCGATGTTTATAGACAGGCAAAGACGCCATTGAAAGAAGAGTACTTATAGTCAGAAAAGAACCGCGTTCATTTGGGTCCCTTTAGGTGTAATGATAGCACTCTTGGGTGAGAGGATTTTTCCTTCACTGGCGCATGGCGTCGGCCTACTAACAGCCCATTCGTCGCAGCTCAGATGCGACCATTACGATCGGATCGATGAAGCCACCTTTTAAGCGCATCAGGCCAACTAAAAGCAAATCTAAATACCATCCAATAAACCTCACTGGCCGTAAAGAGGGGAGGGGGGGACGAGTCGAAATGATTCAGCCATTATGCGTAATTTACCCTTAATTATTTTGCATCGTTTTGCAAAAATTGCTTCTAAATCGTCGAAAAGTGCCCGAAAGAGCGGAGGTTGACCGTGTGTTTCAATGAAACGCGGGAAACGTTTTGGCAACGCCGTGTTTCGCTGTTCCTTCGAGGCGTCGGCCGACACCTGAAACGACGCAAATTACGCGGTATGAGGGCAATCCGATACAACGAAGATGGTTGCTTGGCCTCGCGAAAGTGAAGCGGCCTTCTGGCGCGCGCTGCTGAGTAGCTAGTTATCGGAACGCTATTGACAAACGAGTTGACGTTTATCTAACGATGCGCAACGGCGCGAATTGAAGACCACACACGATCTATGGCTTGCTCTAGTGCGCTTGCCAGGGACCGGCCGGCACGACAAGCCGACAGTAATGGGCCGTTACTCGTTTCTCATTGTCTGTGCGCCGAGCTATTGCTGCAACGACGCAGACGAGCCGTTGGTGTCTGCGTATGCATAAGCCGCCCGCGCACCTCTTCGCGCTTTGAAGAATAGGGAAGATATTGCAATCAACCATTGTTCCCGCCGACGCTCCGTTTGAGAACTGACGCGACAGCTTCTGCGCGCTCACTGGCCAGTTATTGCATGTACCAGGTGTCTTATTGGCGCCGAACGTTTTCTTAAATGCGCTGAAGTCTCTTTTCGAGAAGCGAGAAAAGATTGGCTGAGATACTGAGTAAACAAGATGCATTTTACTCGAAAATAGAGCTACGCTTCGGTGCATAGATGCCACATGTTGCCAAGTGTTACCACATGCACAGCCTACCAATGGCACTCTAGAGACCGATCAAAAATAGTACTGCATACGGTACTGTTAGAAAAATTACTTGAAAAAGAAGAGTGTATTGATGCAGCCTATTGGAAGCGATCCAAGATGACGTTGATGAGTAAATGTCATCAACAGGAAGCTCCTCAGTTGCGTCAACTGATTACGCAGTATTTTCCAAGATTCAGGAAGTGAACGCCTTTGTTCCCCTCGTACAGATTACAAATGCTTGCGCCTAAAGGTATTCACGTCAGACCTATGTTAGCGATGTTTGTCCAATAAGCACCATTGTTGGAAGCCATTGATCAAAAGGGACCAAAAATATGTACCTGTCGCCGAAGCGCAGTTCGCGAATGGTTGCCCTCAAGGACTTCCATTAACTTGCGACAGTGTTGATTGTTATGGGAGAAGTAGAAAAGGGGCACGTATTTGCGAGAAGTAAGAAAGGGCACAAATTATAAATGCTCGTCCATTTAAAAGGGCATCGAGCCATGCGCGCGCGTATGGCGTCAAAGACGCTACCGTTCATTAAATTGCGACATCGCATGTGTAATTTAATTATGCGGGTAAACAAACAGGAAGGGTGGTGGGTGGGCGACTGGCAGTGCCGTTGTAATGCCCCTTTATTTTGCTCCTTCGCTTCAAAGTATGTTTGTATGGCGCACATAGTTGTCGGTTTTAATAAGACCCAACGTCAATTGCGCTGTCTTGCAAGTTGTCAGCCGTTCGGGAATGGAAACTGCGAAGCCTTGGTGGACGTTTATGAAAGAGAATGAAGTAAAATGAACGTAGAAATCATTATTCCATTTGTTCGTTTGTTTTAAAATAATAATATTGCAAGATTAAGTAATATAATTGATGTTTTTTGGTCCTCTGACCCTCAAAAGCATATAAGCTACTTTTGCAAATGCATACGCTGCTTGAACTGAACGAGCCGCACATTTCAGAACTATTACAATAAGAAGTCAAAGCGGAGATCGGACGCGAGGGCNATAAGCTACTTTTGCAAATGCATACGCTGCTTGAACTGAACGAGCCGCACATTTCAGAACTATTACAATAAGAAGTCAAAGCGGAGATCGGACGCGAGAGCGGAACGGGAACAGCCGAACAGCAAAATTCCCAACCAGCGCGCCGGACCCAATAACAACGGCTGCGACGATGAGAACCATGACTACATCGTCAAGACCGGCGAACGCTTCATCGATCGGTTAGTTAATCGAGATTTATTGCAAATTGGCGCACCTTTTTTCCTTTGAGCCGACTCTTAGAGGACGCGTTCGTCACGCAGTTTTTTTTGTATTTGCATTAATGGATAGCGAGTGGCTCTTTTTTATGGCTGAAGAGGGCTGTAGACAGTTCGTCCCGCTGTTTTGCTCGCGTGCGCGCCGAGAGGATAGCCTGCGTTTGCGGCGCACCCTACGCGTAGTTTACGCAGCGCGCACATGTGGGAGAGTACAATATGTCAGCTCACAACGCGGAAGTCAAGTGGCCCCGGCGCACGCCTCGATGACGCTTGAATACGCATGCATGAATCGGCAATATTGCGCCCTCTTTGAACGCAAAAAATGTGTTGCTTCGCGCGAAGAGCGCTATTTGCAGTACAGAACAAACAGTTAAATAAGAGCAAGTGAGGGGGCAGTGAAGTAAAGCGTTGTTGTTGCAGATATGAAATCGAATCGCTGATTGGCAAGGGTTCGTTCGGACAAGTAGTCCGGGCGTATGATCTCGCTGATCAGACACCCGTCGCCATCAAGGTCATCAAAAACAAGAAGCCCTTCCTCGATCAGGCTCAGATCGAGGTCCGTTTGCTCGAGCTGATGAACCGACACGACGCCGATCAGAAGTACTATATCGGTCAGTTGCTTCTACTTTCGCATTTTTGACATTTATCTCATCATTTTCAACCGTTTGATGTATTGAAATGGATATGATTATTTTTTAATTTCTTTTCAAGAATTTGAATTCCCGCGCATTTTCTGTCTATTGAGCTTTTGCATATGACAATGAGATGATAATTAAGCAGGATGAATATTCCACTCTTAATGTTTTGTGAAAGAAACCCGAGTGGCGAAAGTCGAACAATCGAAAAGTAATTCATTTCAGTGAGGCTCAAGTCGCACTTCATGTGGAAGAACCACCTTTGTTTGGTGTTCGAGCTGTTGTCGTACAATTTGTACGATTTGCTGAGGAATACGAATTTCCGCGGCGTTTCCCTCAACTTGACGAGAAAGTTCGCGCAACAGGTTAGTGTCGTCTTTCGTATCCCCCTGTGTGAACTGCTGGCCCTGTACCGCAACTCCCGCCCAGGAATAGATGCTGCCGATTTTTCTGTTAGCCAGCTGTGCCTATATTTAATANTATCTATGCAGTGGTCTTTTTCTTGTTTAGAAGTAGGTTCGGAGCGCCCTTTGATAAAACCAACTGTTGTCCAGTATAATCAGCGCCGGGTCGACGTGAGGGCGTTTTTCATGGACGGTTGCAGTTTGAGCGGTCCTAAAACGCCGCCCTGACAGTTTAGACAGGGCTGACAGCGCCACCACCTTTGGTCGCGATCAGTCGGTGTGGCCGTTGGCTTGCCGGTTCTAACTTCCTGTCGCTCCTTGATCTGGTTTTCTCACGGCGCTCTCGTTGCATTGTTATTTGGCGAATCGCGAGAACAGAAGGGGGACCGGCAGTGATTAAGTGGTGATAAAGAGCGAGTTCGAGAAGTCAGCTGATAAAGTTAGCCAGTTGATATGAACTAGCATTGATTATATCCATCTGTGTTATACTCGAGTGATTAATCAAAAATAATGTAGTTCGACTGGCAGTTGGATAGTTTGTGCCAGTTTGGCTGTTGGCTCGAACGGAGGAATCGTCTTGGTAATTCCCACGCCTTTGTCCGACGCAGCGGGGCATTAGTGAGTGATAGATGGCGGGCAGGAAATGGCAAATAAGTTCAACTGTGCGAACCCAAAAATGTGTTAAACTCTGTGAATGATTCCAACAATATTTTTGTATTTGCGCCACGCATTTGGCAGACTACTCACGCATCAATCAACTTGCGTGTCTCACTCGCGTAATCCGAGATATTTTGCTTGTATTTGCTTGGGCAATCGGAGCTTCGTAAATAAATGACGTCGCTTTTACATCAACAATGGAAATAAGCGTTGCGGTCATGATGTTTGCCGAAAGAGCGACGTTGCTGTGACGTAGAACGATCGGCGAGCCGTTCTCGATAAGAAGGATATGGGTCAGTAGAGGAGGGCGTGTTTGTTTATGGTGTTCACGCGCTATGTGACGCGTGGTAAATAGCAGCCGGCCAATGTTGGCGGCTAGTTCTTTGGTCATTGGTGCTCGGATGAACATCATCGACTCAATGAGCCGTTATTTCGCAACGGCGGCTGTTCGAAAGCGGCGAATGGACCGCTGAGGGGCGGTTACAAGGAGACGCTGATGATTACGCAGGCACATTTGGCATTGCATCTAGCACACGTTATTTATTGGCCGCTTCGAGATTCGCGGAGCTTGAAGGTTCTTATTGCTGTAGTAGGACTATTGCATCGGTGACTATTGAGCTCGATCAGCTCGTACAAGTGCGGTTGATTAATAGGGTTAATGCAGAAGTGGATGCAATTACGCTAGAGTTTCGTAGCCCACGTTGAAGCGCCAAATAGTGGCGGAGATGCTGCAAATCGTGTGCATCGAAAAGTAATTACCGTTCGGCGCAAGTATTCCACATTCATCGTCTTAATTAGGCTAAGGCTTCATGGCGTCCCACCTGAGCGATCCTGAAACTTGTAAAACGTATCCATTTTCTACCATATACGCTCCCAGCGCCAGCGGTGACCGCAGTATCGTCCCCTATTATTCTCTCCGTCCATGTCCCTTACATGAAATTTAATTTCAGCTGGCCATGGCGCTGCTGTTCTTGTCGACCCCCGAGTTGAACATCATCCACTGCGACTTGAAACCGGAGAATGTGCTGTTGTGCAACCCGAAGCGTTCGGCGATCAAGATCATCGACTTCGGCTCCTCTTGCCAGCTCGGTCAGCGCATATATCAGTACATCCAGTCGAGATTCTACAGGTCGCCCGAGGTGAGGCTTTGTTTTCATCTGCCCCGAGGCTTCAGTCAAGATTAAGGTGATAATGAAATTTTACTATCTTCAGGTATTACTCGGAATCGGCTACGATACAGCGATCGACATGTGGTCATTGGGCTGCATTCTGGTGGAGATGCACACCGGCGAGCCGCTCTTCTCTGGCGCCAACGAATTCGACCAGATGATGAAAATCGTCGAGGTTTGTCAATTGTAACTCTTCCTAATTGAGAATGGTATTGTAACTATGATGGCGGGGTTTGTAACGCCCGTAGTTGCACAACCCTTTTCGCCTTTTTTAGCGATAGTGTCTTGTTGCGTAAGACTTTGGTGATTAGTATTGCGCGCTGCGCTGATTCGTTGGTTGGGATGTTCACGGGAGAATAATTCGTCGTGCACCTGACTTTTAGTTACTCTTTTAATGAAAACTGTACAAGTACTGCTTTGTAATGTTAGCCTCGGCTCGTAAGTTTTAGCAGCATTGCTTCATATGACCTCGATTTCAATTGCAATCCCGCGATCAATATTGGTAGCTATTTTATCGAACGTATAAAAACCCCTCCGCATTACACCGCCTGATTGACCCGATTGATTCAGGTTCTTGGCGTTCCGCCAGCCCACATGCTGGATGCCGCGCCGAAGACGAAGAAGTACTTCGAGCGCGCCCCTGACGGCAACTACGTTTGTCGGAGACCGCGGGATGGAAAGCGGTACAAGGCTCCGATGACCCGCCGATTGCATGACGTCATTGGCGTCGACACCGGCGGCCCCGGCGGCAGGCGACTCGGAGAGGCTGGGCATTCCGGCGCCGAATACCTGAAGTTCAAGGTTAGTTTTCGGTTGTAGCATAAGTAATGTCTTCCTTTTTAATAGCGGGAAAATTTTTAATCAATAGTAAAAATTAAAAAATAGCCGCCGCGGTGGTCCAGTGGTTAATGAGCTAGCTTTTTAACGACGCGTCATAGGGTGGGCGCACGCTGGTTCATTCCCCGCCGCGGTAGGCAAAAACTGCCTCAATCCAACTCTGATTGAGCTCCCGGTGACAGGCATGCGACGGCCGACCGGCAGAGCACGTGTCGTATCAAATAGGCGCCTTCATGGGAAGACCCGAAAAAGCGGACCCTGCTACTAGCGAGAACGATGCTAGGAAGCGGGAATAACGCTAGGAAACTTACTTACTTTTTAGTAAAAATTAAAAAATAATGTTAAGGAAGTTTTTGAAATAAAATTTCGGAAAACCTTATGGAAACTGGCCGGAAAATCGTAAAGAATAAATGGCATTGCTAATGTTATAACCGAATATTTGAATATTTCACTGAAACATTAACATGACGGGTCATGTCGAGTTTTCTCTTTAATCGAGATTTGACTGTTTAGTGTGTAATTATTGTTATTACATTTTCTTGACGACCAACTTTTGCAGGATCTTGTCGTGCGAATGCTCGACTACGACCCGAAGACGCGTATCACGCCGTACTACTCGCTGCAGCACAACTTCTTCAAGAAGACGGCGGACGAGGCGACGAGCACGTCGGCCGCCCCCTCCGCCCCCCCTCCTCTTCAGCAGCCGATTACGAGGCCCATTCAGCCGCAGCCCCACATGGCGGTCATGACCGCCTCCGCCTCTTCCGCCATGGATTGCTCCGATGGAGCGGGCGCCAGAACAGCTGCCGTTCTCTTTCAACCGCCCCCGCCCTACCCTCAACAACCCCAACCGCCCGCCGTCGCTGCGCCCACCGCTTTTATGTAAGCCACTGCTGTTGTGCGTTATTTAGCGTCGATTGTGTGCGTGTGTGTGTGTGTGTGTGTACTGTACTCGAAATTTCGTTATGGGGACGGTCAGCGGTCGATTTCGCGAAACGGATATTAGTGTGAAATGCGGAATTGTAATCATATTTCTGCATCGTCATCACAAATTCTGCATTTTCAGCAGACTATTGTGAAAAAACGCGTGATGAGAGTGCAGAAATGTGATTAAATTTCTATATTTTACGTTAATATTAGTGTTACGAAATTGGCTCCAGAGCGCGCGTTGCATGACTGAACTCTTTACGTATGGGAGCTGCTGTGAATGATTGTCGGCTTGCAGATAAACGTCGCGTTGATAATTCGTGGGATTGTGAAATTATCTTCCACCCAATCACGCCTCTAAGTATCGCAGATTCACCCCACTCTTTCGATTCTTAAGCTAAGTTGAGGCTTTAGGAATAGGAAATTTTGCCAAGTTAAGCTTTAGTCTAAATATCGAAAAGGTTGCGACTCTACGATGCTTGGTTCCCCACCACTCTACGGATCGCGATCCGCCCACACTCCACACAATAACGGGGCGTCACATAAATTTCCATAAGCTTCGCGATTATTCGCTGCTTCGTTGAGGAGGCTCGACTGTTTGTACTTTACGCAGTGGTTGAATGTGCTCTTTTGAGTTTTCGATCTTTACTGTCCGCTGTCTTTTTCTCATTGGAAGTACCGTCATCTCTTCGATTAATCTCGGCCACCATGCAGTATTGCCACCTTAATAACAGACCTCGATTGAATTTGAAGATTTTGCGCCAACTTACGAAAATTATCGTACTGTATAAGAAGGTCAATTGAGCGATTATTAAGGCAACGTATTGCTAGGTGTGTTTTTATGTTGGCACGCTCAGTGGCGGTGGTGGTGGTTGTTTCTTTTGGAGAGGTCATTTTTCGTGGTTGGCGCTTCGTGTTTATGGCATGCTCGACCGCATTTACCGTACCATACGTGAAACACTGTACATACCTGAATTGCATTGTCAAAATAAATACTCTATCCCATTTTTCGCTGCCTAGCTGAAAATCTGAATAGTGGAAGTGACCCTCTCATCTTAGAGTAGGTAATTGATGCCTAGGATTAAAGGGTGAACCAAGGGCTGTTTCATAAAACTGTTGTATGCTGAGAATTGAAGAGTTGAGTCTCAATTCTACGTTGGCATTGAGACGTCATTGCACATAGAATTAAGACTCTGCTTCTTGATTTCAGTTCTCAACAGTTTTGCGATGTGATCTTGAAATAGTTCCTACTAAGTACGCTTAATTCAAAGCATTGGTGTAGTTAGTCGTAGCGCAGAATAGTGAACGTTGATGAAGAGGGGGCAGATTTTGTGACTGGCGCATCCTCTTCATGTAAAGGAGACAGCACCACGGTCCTTCTAGCTTTGTTCAATTGCGGATCAGAGCAGATTGTGTACCTCGTTCGATTCTTGTCGCTGGCGTTGTGGGACTCGTTAACCAACGCAGTTATAAGACGACGGCATAGCGGGCTTAGGAAGAAGCAATGTGTGCTCTTCTCTTTTTTCTGCCGACTTGAACCTGACCTAACCTAAGCTGTAGATAAATAGGGAATGCGGTGCCGCTTTTCCCGTGCCAGCCGAAGTCGAGAGGCTAAGCGGGTTTTCAAGCGTATCTGGTAGACAAAAATGCCAATCATGTGACAGCCTCACCGCCGCTTCGTTTACTTTCTTAACCGCTGCGAACAATAGACCACGGGGGAGAGTGTCGAGTAAGTCGACGAACAATACGAAGCCTTCGACAATGGTAGAACTGCAATCCTATTCCCTAAAATATGGATTATTATTTTACACGAAATACAATTCTCCTCGAGAATCGCCCCCTCCTCGGAAAGTGGTGTTTCTGTTTCAAAGCAAGCTTGAAATATTGTTTCTCTCATCGTGTCGCTAAACGCTTTGTACGATTCTTGTGTGCTGGTCGTCAGTTCAGTTTTATTTCTCTTCTGCTATGCGAATTTTTTCTGGTTTCTAACAATTCTTTTAACTTTCAACTTATATTTTCTCAGTCGTTTTGTATATAGATGTCCTAATGCAGTTTCAATGATCGCATCGATAGAGATGATGGGTAGGTAGTGAAGTTTGCTGGATAACTTTTGTTTCCAGTGATAACGATGGGCGAAAAAACCCGTTAGTATATTTACCACCGACGCCACAAAGGAGGTTGAAATTGAATGGAATGAAAGTGTGACCGTTAAGGGATCGCGTGATAGAAGTATAAGCATAAATAATAATGAAGATAATAAGCCCGTTAATTTCAGCGGCTCGCAATTGTGGTCGGATGTGACGATGCAAACGGCACAGCCGTCTGCGCGAAGAAATCACTCTTTCGACGACCCGATGGCCACTTCAGTCATACATCATCGAGCGCAACCTTCGCAAAGCGATCTGCTGTCCTCTTCGCAGCAACAGCAGCAGCAGCACTTCGGCGACATCGCGTCCGCTTCCTTCCCCCAACAACAGCCTTCATCATCCTCCCTTCTACAGCAGCAGCAACCCTTCTCTTAGAGGAGGAGCTCATTTCCCTTCCCCCCTTTCCCCCCATCTCCGCGCGGCAGCTGACCACTATCACAATTTAAAAAGAACATCCGTGGTCGTGTATACGTCACCGTCGCGCCCTGTTTCGCCATGTCCTCGCATGGCGGCTCCACTCGCGCATTTCGTTCACTGCCGTCGCGTTACTTCTGTTTGGTTGACAAGGAGGCTCCGCCCATCTTCCCCCTCTTGCGTTAATTCAACCAATCCCCTGCCGTTGTAGCTGCTTTGTGTCGTTCGATGAAATCCAGAAAAACATTGCCCCGCCGCTGTCGCTGCTTTGGCTCTGGCTGTGAAACAGTCTGCGGAAGATCCGCCGTGAGATAAACTGATCATGATGATGATGATGTTGATGACGATGCTGACGGAAGAGAAAGAGAGAAGAACGAGAGGAAAGGAGAGAAAAAAGATGGTAGTTTTGAAGCTTTGGAATGGACTGGTACGCCGTGGCCCAGATTCAGGAAGGAAGGCACAACTGCGCGTATTCAGATCTGCAGTCTAAAATGAACTCGAATCGTCTATTGTGAAGAAAGAGCGTATCCCCTCTTTGTTCCAATGTCATCTTTCATTCAAACTTTTACCGTTGCTAGACCTCTGGCCGGCCCTGATTGGTTACAGTTAGAACTTACGTAACGATCCATGGCTGAACTAAAAATTTTCTATTATCTATTTATTGTATACTATTTTATGATCTCATTAAAGTGTCAAATATGGTTTAGAATGGTATATACTGAACGCGGTCGCACGCGGCCCTCGACCCATAGACACGTCTATTTACGCGTGCGATAAGCAGACGGAGCGCGCGAAGTTCAAATCGGCTGCCATAGAAGCAGTGTACAAGGCAGTTTCCAGCGTTTGACTTCCTCATAATTCGCGCCGTCTGTTTATTACGCGAGTTAACGGGCACGTCATTGAGGATCAGGGCGGCGCGGTCACTACGTTGAGTATTATCCGCTAAACATGCGGCAACCCGAACCTCATGACGTAATCGATTGCGGGCCGGCCGAACGTATTTCATCATCGCGAGTCGTAACTCTGCATTGTCCTTGATTTCCATTTTTTCGAATTTCGACTTTGGCGCGCTTCTTCGTTCGATCTGATCGATTCTATCTGCGGTTTGCTCACCCGGCTTGAGGCCGTCACCGCCGCTGACGCCGTACGACGGAGCTTCTTGTCTCTTCATTTTTGTTCATCCCCCGTCCCCACACTCCTTGCTATCACAGTTCGACCCATCCCGCGCGGTTCGAATTTTGCCGATGAAATGAATAGCTGATGAACGTTTGACTCGCGCGATTGTTTTTGCTCTCGGCTTTCCTTATTGACCAGACGAAAAGAGGCGGGAAGAAAGAGAAATCAGTTTCCACTTTTGTCTCCTTTCGAAAAATGGTTAAGAATTGGCGAATTTTCTTTTCTGGCATTCATTTGCCTAGCTCTCTTTTTCTCTTCCTGTTCAGGTTCGATTCGAATAACCCGAGCCCCCCCCCCCCCGGAAAGTTGGATTTCTCGAATTTTCATTCCCCCCGAATCCAACCCCTACTCTTTACGTCTTCGTCGTAACCATCGATCAGTTGAAATCAACAATTGCATTCTTTGTGCTTCGAGTTTAGAAAGCTATTAATTACTTTAAAGTTAGCGATGATTGGCAGCAAGTATTTCGAAAAAAGGCTCATTTTTGGTGGAGCGTCTAATTGACGTTGATCGATGGCGGAAATCTGACAACAATCGCAGTCGTTCTTGTATATTCATTTTGTCGGGGGTATTCAAGTAGTTCTGTACTGTTGACGCCGATCTTTGCTCAACCCGTCCTTTCGGTGTGTCCCGCCCCACTCATGCTATGTACTATAAAGATGAAACAGAAAGTGTGTACTTATATTGTCGTTATCTGAAAAAATTGAATTTCGCGCGCGCTATCGCTGTGTCCAAGGCAAGATAAAAATACGATATCTCTGTTGAGTCGGCTTACAGCTAGTGCCACACTAAATTGTATCCCTAATTGGACCAAAAATGAACGTATCTTATAATGTTTCACCAATTTCAAAAGCTGATGAACTCAAAATTTACCGCAAGATTACAGTGAATAAAGAAAGTCCTTCGAATTCCTCCTATTTGACCTGAATGCTTATGCATTAAGCCGTAGAGCGACTCAAGCAGGTTTTTGTATATGTTTTTTCGATGAAAATTTGGTTTACGAGCTAACTGACAGCGACCCTTGTACATAATGTTGAAATCGAGTTCGCGTTGTTTTCATGGTGTTTGCGGTTTTTCGTCAATTTCTTCTATGTTTCTCCATTGTTTCTGATCGAAAAATTGTGGACTTTCTTTCCGCGCTCGTCGTGTCTATTTCTTGTGAATACGACGATATTTATTTCTGTGTTCTCCTCTCTCGCGCGCTCCTCTTTGTCTTTTGAAATTACATTACCGTATTGCGTCGCTGTATGCTCTCCGTGTCTTTACGAAATGATGCGAACTTGTTTGAATGATGTAAATAGTTGAAAATGACAACTTTT
>NIUQ01002863.1:0-19998 GCA_002796945.1 Plectus sambesii
AATCTGCCTTATAAAACAATCCCACACTACAGATATTTGAGGAGGCATTCAGGTAGTTGCAGGAAATAGAGCCCGCTATAGCGAGTGAGATGAGACAATTTACGAGAACAAAATGAGTTATTGTCAGATGTATGAGTGACAGATTGTTGACTTTCCCATTGCCAACTTCCTTCACTATTACTTGTAACAAAGTTTAGAATGGGAATGGGAGGTGGATTTTATATTCATGGTCGGGGTTGATCGGGGTTGGGATAAATTATCAAAAGTCGGGGTCGGGGTCGGGGACGGGGTCGGGGTTGATTTTAAAAGGGGGGGGGGGGGGGGGGGGGGGGGTTGAAGGGGGGGGGTGGGGGTTTGGTGGGGGTGGGGGTTGATTTCAAAAGTCGGGGACGGGGTGGGGGTGGGGGGTGGGGGTAACCCCGCGGGGTCCGGGGTTACCCCGACCCCGTTACAGCTCTAGTCATACTTGTATTACGTAAGAAAAGACATGATACACTTATGTTCGAAAGATTTTGGCGATAACGACATGACTCACTCAAAACTTGCACTCAGGATAAGCCAGGTGCACAAAAATGGAACATATGATCAATTAAACTGGCAAGTCAACCTAAATTACACCAAATTTTTTAATAATTATGAGAATAAAATATTGTAATAAGCTGTTGTCAAATTCAACTGAATTATTTCACTTTTAGTCACAATATTGAAAATGAATAGCTTTTCATCATATTCTATCATCTAAACTGAGGAATATGGGCCAAAATTCAACGAGTTCATACAAACTGGCTTGCAGCCGACTGCTTTCAGCATCCTTAAAAACGACATATTTTACATTATACGCTAGAGAACCATCTGTCTGCGTTTAATTCGTCCGGTAATAAAGTGACCTTTAGTTCGTTCTGGTCCACAGGGCTGTAATCGGCGGGATCGTTGAAGAAGCGATCGCTGATGAAACGAAAGCCGACTGGCGGACCCTCCAGGTCGACGTTGTTGGTGACGAGGATGGCCTCCTCGCCCTTGGCCGCGCACTTCCCATTCATCTCTTCTTGCCAGCGTTTAAGCGCGCGCATTTGCCGTTCGCGCAAGGTTTGTGTCGATATTTCCATCTCTACATATATCTGAAATGCGGTACATATT
This sequence comes from Plectus sambesii, assembly GCA_002796945.1. Taxonomy (NCBI): domain Eukaryota; kingdom Metazoa; phylum Nematoda; class Chromadorea; order Plectida; family Plectidae; genus Plectus; species Plectus sambesii. The sequence goes on from NIUQ01002863.1 coordinate 1,138, forward strand.
GTTTAAGGGCTCGAAAATCGAAAAACATGCATCATGTCTGGCAGACTTGGTGTTGACAACCGTCGCTTGCGCCTCATCAAAGTGACTCTTGTACTTTTGCAGCAAATATTTCACGTTCACTGTTGAGTTCATTGAGTTTTGCATATACGGTAGAAGTGCCTCCTGAAAATTCGGTAATCATAGGTCTTTTCGATGAAAACTCCAACAAAAATGCGTACCTTATAAACTTTCAGCCGTTCCGCTCACGCTCTCCTCTCAAACAGATGCTCACCTTAAAACTGAACTGAAACGAACTGCGCTCGATGCAGCTGACCGTTATAACGAAAAAAGTAGTTAATTAGAGATGAAGAGCCGTTGCCCTACCTCTCCATCGACCGGTGTCGGCATAACGCGCTTTGTTGAAGTGCAGAGTACGAGGACGATTCGCCACTTAAACAGGTAAACGATAACTACCCACTTGGCCATACGTTACTGCTTATTTAGGCAGTAGTTTTAGATTCCTTCTGAACTTTGACTTAATCAAAGCGAGCTCAACAATCCGATAGCCGGCCTAAGGCTGAATAATTGCCGAATAAGTATAAGTAGTGCATCGAAACGCAGTATAGAGCGCCGTTTTATAGTATTATTGCGTAAAAAGCATGTACAGTGTTTAATAACACCGGATAATGTGTTATATTGTTGCATTCGACTAGTTATAAAGATCAAAAGGCGGATTGTTGAAGAGCAGAGAATTTGAATGAAGGAATGCCGGACGTGAGATAAAGTTGGAGTATGGACTTTCGCGCTTTTGTAACTTTTCCTGATATGAAAGAGCAAAAACACTTTGATCTCTGACTTGCTGGCAAGTCATTGATACATAACGTCTTCCTATTTATATCGCGATAGCGCACTGCCTACCCACCAGGCAGTAGCGACTGCATTAACTGTTTAACTGACCGATGAACACTGTTCACCGCTTGCCTAGTATGTGATAATAATTTGTTGTCAAGACCGTACATTCACACAAGCTAAAATACGGAAGCGATGACTACAGTTCAATACGGCGTTTAACATAAAGAGCTCACGCTCTTTATCCATTTGTATGAACCATACGATGCCATCAGCGAACACCTTTAAAGAGTTTGAATAATTGTAATTGACATAGGCATAGGCATTAGGCGGCGGTTATGGATAATTTGGAAAACGCCTGAGCAAAAGTCCGTGCTAAAAAATTAGAGATTGAGTTCAGTTATATAAAGGATTACGAGTTGGAGCTATGAAAAGAATGTGTTCTTTCAGGAGTGTTCTAAAAATTGTAGGAGCAGATGGTTACAGTTAGTAACTAGAATAAGAAATCGATCTTTGCTGCGTGACCCGGAGCTGTTTTTTGCGTTCTCACGTTTTACTTGAATTCGCTACGTTTAAATCACTACGTTTACTAGCTATACAAGCGAAAAGTTCTGTTAGTTCAACTTGATACAATCCATACGATTCACTAACAGATCGTGTTGATTTGTTTACTTTGTTTCATATTACCGTTTCGTTAAGTCTCGTAAAGCCGGGGCGCTTGCATTTCCCCTTGGCGGGCAAGTTCACTCAAAATTCATTGTCTTTATGCACATGCGCCGCTCTTCTGCAGATTTTTTCACCTATAGTTTATTTTTCTGACTTCCTTCACGTTACCCTTTCAAGCCATCAATTCAGCAGAGTAAAATTCCACCCAATCGACGAGCGATGGCGAAGACTGTAAAGACGCAGGAGCGGAACCAGATTGGTTTTTTTGGTGCAACGAGCTACGTGATTGGCAACATTATTGGCTCGGGCATTTTCATCACGCCAACGTCTATTCTCAAGGAGACAAACTCGGTCGGGTTGTCGATGGCCGTCTGGGCGGTCAGTGGCGCCATTTCGCTCATTGGCTCATTGTGCTACATCGAGTTGGGCACCAGTATCCGCCATTCGGGCGGTGACTTTGCTTACATATGCTATGTTAAGGTAGAGCAAACTATTCAGTTCGAGCTTGGTTTTGATCAAAAAATCCGCTCTACAACTCATCCATATATGTTAAAAGTTAATTGTTTAGTGGTATCCGATAGCATTCGCGTTCATGTGGGTCAGCATTCTACTCACTTACCCGGCGACTATCGCCGTTCAAGCAGAGACTTTCGGCGAATACATACTTACCGGAATCGATCCACTCCTCTGCGTCGATCAAGCCTACAGGAACATCGTACAAAAACTTTTAGGATTTTCACTTCTCTGTGAGTTTGCTAAAATTTATTTCTCTAAGTAATGTAATGCTACTAGTTCTCACCGCGAGTTAACATTAGCTTTCTAAAAGCGACTGCAATTCTAAAGGGCAAACTCAGTAATACCGTATTGCTTCTTCATTGTCATATTTTTGGATTACAAGTGAGCTTTATAAACGACGTTAGCGTTTCTATGTTTTCATTTGCTTTAATGGATGGTCAAAAATTGAATTTGCTTTTAATGATCGTTGATATTTGGCCAGGGTGTTAGCAAATAAGGTGTGCACGCTTCACGTGCTACTGAGCTGCGGCGCATGTGCTTCTTTACAAACTGGTGATAACTAAAGTTGATCAATGAACAAAACATGCTCAGGTGCCAAATCGAGAATGCATTTCAGCAATTCTCGTTTTCGTCAACTTCTTTTCTCTAAAGAAGACTGCCAGTCGATTTCAAATTGCCGCAACAATCTCGAAATTGCTCTCTACAGGAATTATCATCGCTACAGGGTTCTACTACTTGATTGCCAGGAGTAGCGACCAATGGAGGAACATGCGAACACGGTTCAGCAGGTGTAAATGGAAGGAAAGGGGTTGCCATCCCGTCATCCCAACGGCCCATAATTCAGGATGTCGAATCCACGAGGGTGATGTGCGCTACACTTGTTTCTTATCAGCTTCGATGAGATAAAATTATGAATACCAAAAGGCGCATGCATTATTTAATGTTTAGATAAATCAGAGAATCTCAAAGGATTTATGGATGGCAGTACTACGAACGCTGAAAACATTGTACTCGCCTTGTACAGCGGGCTGTTTGCATACAATGGTTGGGAAATTTTAAACGTAGGCACGGAGGAAATTCGCAATCCTAAGCGGTAAGTGACAGTTTATAAAAGTACGCTGCTTTGAGAGTGCTTTTAAAGTCAGATTTCGCAATCCATAAAAATGCGATAAGAAAGAATTTTAAACTGCCTCGAGCCACTACAGTCAAAACGAACGCGACTCGTGCACTGTAAATTTGCTGACACATTGACGCATGAGAATAAAATAGGAAAATAGTGCGCAGTTGATGACCACGGATAACGTGACTTTAAGTTACAGGAAATTTGTCTTATTGTCTTTTCCTATTTAGAAAACTCTGAAGCATTTTGCGAGCTAGCACTATCCCAGCCAATTTTAAAATCATCCATGTTGACAGACCTGTGTTGAAATGCTGATTGTCTGGCAAAAGAGTTTCTTTGGGCATGGTGAGTGTCCCTTTCTGAAATGGATTTAAGGATCTGAAATGGTAAAAGCTAAACGTAACTGACGGCGTCTAAAATATAGCTCATGAAGAGGACTTGAGAAAGGGGGGGGGCTTGAGGCACAGACTGGCGCGAGGTATGCGGGTTCTTTCAGGTTAGGCGATTAATTTCTAATATTCTTGGAATTCTTAAAGCGCTCTAAAACATGTTTGGGAGGTAAAACTGAAGCCACGGTCTCTTTGATTCGATCGGTGATGAAGAACTAATTGCTCAGGTTTCATATAAGTAATTTGATTCAGATTTGTGCTAAATGAAGTGATACTTTTTCGTTGCATACATTTTCGATAGCTCTCTATGAATGTGCGCCGACGTTTAGTACACTATTAAATTGGTTTCAGAAATATGCCTCTGGCGATGTTGGTGGGCATCATTATTTCAGCTATCATCTATCTTCTCATTAATCTCGCCTACTTTGTAGTTCTCGATGTCGCCGAAATGAAAGAATCGGACGCAGTCGCTGCCGTTGGTGCTTTTTGATTCTTGGGTGAAATTAATTTTGCACGAAAACTACATTTTCAGGATTTCAGCCAAAAGGTCCTTGGCGACTTTTCCTACGTCATACCGTTCCTTGTCGGCGTTCTGCTCTGCGGCAGCTTGAATGGCAGCATATTCGTCGCAAGCAGGCAAGAGCTGCTTCACTTTGAATATTTTCTAGAGTTTGTCTCTCCATGAATAGTTGAATCTAAGGTTAATGAGTACAGGGATACCCTCAATATTAGGTTACATTTCAAGGGAGCATAGAAGTGCACCTCCATATGTGGCAAAGTAAACGAAAAGTGAACTGCGAGGGGTGAATGAGGGCGGCGTTACCATATCCACCTCCGTCTTCGCTGCCTCTTTCGCAATACATTCCCACTGTGGTTGGAAGCATCACGAAAGAGCCTACAACCAGCCGCTTATCACCCCCACGATCTTCAACACGTGTCCATGTCTATTAAAATTATCTTTTCTTAAGGTACATTCATGCAGCAGCTCGTCAAGGCCACTTACCTACATGTCTAAGCTGTATAAATGAAAAAACAAACAGTCCTCGTGCTGCAGTTTTTGCACAAGTACGTCAAACATAATATTTATGTATCATTATTGCATTGATTTAGCACTTTAGAGTGACAATCACAGAAATTTTAGTGGAAGATTTCAAAGCATGCATCAACAGACTCAAATGCGCAGTATACTTCAATGAGACCGACATATACCGTACATAAACCTTCCCATGTACAGTTTACATGCTAGTTTGAGTATATAAACAATAAAAGTAATATTGTTCATTCCAACAGCCCTATGAAGACTATTTCAGTTACATTTTTCAAACAATTTAACCAGTTTATCTCGCTTCTCATCAATTTCCCAATCAAATTCCTTCGAGGATCCTTTTCAGTTGATCATTGCAATCGCCATTTCCTTCGTTGGTGAACTGGACAAGCTGATCAGCTATGTCACGTTTGCCATTTGGTTTCAACGTTTCTTCACACTCTGTGCACTGATTTGGATTCGATATAAAAAGTTGCCGGTCCACCCCGGCGCAATTCGTTTCCCTCTGATATTGATCGTCGCCTTTCTGGCCATCTGCTTAGCACTGGTGCTCATTCCAGTTATTCGCGATCCAAAAGTGACCGGTATTGGAATGGGTATTGTGGCCAGTGGACTGATTCTCTACTTTATATTCGTTTGGCCAACCAACCTGCCGGCGTTTCTTTCACGCTTTAATGGTAAAAAAAAGTGAATTGAAACGGACACCATTTGTAAAATGTTTAAAATTTGCCCGTAAGGGATTCACATTTGAATTTGCCTTTAATTAAGGCATATTTAAGCGTAAAAATATTTATTTAGCACTAGACAATGGTTTGCATCTTTTGCTCTGCAACTTGTCTGAAAATATTCCAGAAAAAGTAAAAAATTATTTTACGCCGTCAGTATTAAAAGTGATCGTAAAATATGTGGATATAAGCAGAAGTGTGATAGATATGATAACACTACCTTATTTTTTTAGAGTCGAGCACGCGGTTTGTACAAATTATATTCAACGTGATGCCAGATTTGGGCGACGAACCGCAAAGACGAACGGCTGCCCGCGTGGCTCCCAACGTTTCCTTGATCAACGTCATTGAAAGAAAGCGATTTTGACCAGTGATTTCACCGAATGCTAACGCATTCCTTAGTATTAGTACACTGGCATATAAGCACATGTCACTAAGGAATACTTTTGCATTCGCTAAACATAAACTTGTGCGTTTACCTGTATGCACTCATGATCACATGGAGGAGAGCGAGTCAGGATAGCGTGATAAAATGTCGTTAGCTGTTTATCGAACTGAATGACAATGTGCAACCGGTATGAGTTGTGCAAAACGAATTAATTTTTGCTATTATATTTCAGCGGGCATCTATCTTCTATTCAGTGTCGTCTACTTTGTAGTTCTCGACGTCTCGACGCAATCACTAGAATATTTTCTAGTCGAGACTTGAAACTGGCCTTAAAATTTACGAATGGCAAAATTAGGCATTGTATCATTTTTGGACTGACGTCCATGCAAATAGCAATGTAGTGTTAAATTCTGTGCGCAATTAACGTCACTCCAATGCACAGCAATTTACAGTTTATTTATCAGTCCCAGAAACTTACAACCTCACAGAAAATGTGCAAAAATCAAAAACAGATTTCAGACGTGTATAGGAATATCTTGTGGTCAGTTGTTCGAATCGGCCGAAAGCTAACATAATGAAATCTTAGAGTTACCGCCGAGAACTCTGCAGCAGGAATCAAATGATAATGGCTGAGAAAAGCGTTGTGTTGCATTTAAAGTGAAAATCGATCATATGTTGTGCTTTTGTCTGTCTTCAATCACAAATGAAAGCATTTATTGTCAATGAACATTTCAAAAATTACGTTATTATAATACAGCAAATAATTTATGTAAGATTAATAAATGAAAACCTGTACATTTCACGAGTCAATAATATAGTAACTGACATGCTTTATGCGCTGATTCCCTGAAAAATAGCATCTGCAATACTCTCCGCTTGCCAGTTTACTCTTCTAACATCATTCGTTGCTAAAACCACTCCTCTGGTCGGCTCGCCGATAGCATACATTCTAGCGCTTTCAATCCCATCTTTATTTAAAACGCAGAAAGTCTGCGGATTGACAACGATACCGCCCAATCGATGAGCGGCTGTCAATCCTCGTTGATGCATACTTTTGTACAGTGGCACAGAATCAATATCGTATCCACAACCTGTTGCATTGATCAGTTGACTTGTTGAAATGGAAGTGCCATCCTCAAAACGTACGTTAAAAGTACCGGGGGTATCTAAAGGAGTAAAGTTAGTGTTGATTGTAACAGTTTTCCCTTAACATGAATTATTCAAAGGCGCAAGTCAATCGAAATAAATCTTATTCTAACATCAGTAACTAACATTACTAGCATAAGCTCTGGCTGTAAGCCCGATTATGAGCAAAATACTAATGCTTGTATATTTCTCTTTCAGTCTCCATGGGAGATGAGCATAGGGCTCTTTCACGTCCCGAGGACTTTCTTCAGAAGAGTCTCAATTCATGCAAACAGTCAGAAGAATGTCGCAATCTCATGAGTGTTAAGCTTAGTAAACTGATCAAGCATTAATACCGGTAGTAATGCTTTCAAAGCCGCCACGAACACAGAGACGGTCGTCTTGTATGAGCTCTCTGAGTTTCTTCGCAAACTGAAGCGGAATATTTGAGGCATATGTCATGAACAGACCATAGTATGACTCCAGAAAAGTTTCTTGATCGCTTTCATTTAGAGCTTGCCATATTTTCGGAAAAAGAAGGAAAACTTTGGCAATAACATATGACGAGGGATTTGGCGTCTCCATTTCTGCTTCTTTAATTTGTCGATCCAGCCAATGCAGAGCAGTGGTATCTTTATACGACTTGACGATAGATGAAAAATCGATAGTACATCCCTAAACATTATTAACATGAACATAGGAAATATAAACAAGTCAGGATTAAAAAATGTGCTATGAGTTTTACTGAGCAAAAATCTGTATATCAAGAAAATGAGCCTTTTCGTGAACGGTGACAGCAATAATGGTGTACCATTCAACTACTGAATTTACATTTAAACGTCAAAAACGGATAATGTGAATGTGATAACTTCATATATCATTAGTCGATAATCATTTAGGAATTGTGACCCTCAATCGTTCACTCTGTTCAGCCCATTGAACAATAAACAGAGCGAAAGCATACCGCCAAGATTTAGAATTTTGCTCTTTTAATGTGTCCTTACATAAATTTCGGTAAAAATGGATCAATCATTGAAATTTGTCTCATCGGTTTCTCTATTAATTTCACTTTGCAAACGTTTGATTTCTGTTGAAAATCAAACTATTATTTTTATCCAACTGCAAAGGTTGAAAAATCTCCTTCTGTTTTAGTTACCTCCGCATCGCTGATTTCTTTCCAAAATAATGAAATCAAAGTATCGAGTGATATCGATGTTCCGGCGGCTTCGATGTATTCAGGCATGTATTTGAGTTGATAGTTGACAAACTTTTGAGGGCATAAAACAGGCAGTAGGCCGCTGCGAGACACCATTATCACTTTCTCCTGAATTTATCATTACTTAGATTAATAATGCTATATGCACAAAATATCCTACCTTTTCTCTGTAATATATGCACTATTTATAAAATTGAAAATTTAGCTACTTTTTCACTTTATTTGCTTATCTGCAGAGCAAATCAATTTTTTCGTCAAAGCTTTTTCACCTGATAATGTAATCAGTTCGAGATGAACGTCCTATCTCAAATCTTTCTAATTATTGCACATTAAATTTGCGCATTTCTTGAACACAGTACACCAACAGTGTCAGTAATTGATCCTCGACTTTACCTGAGCGTGCTTCTCAGAAAACAAGAACAAAGCAGTGTCAATTGCGGACGTTCTGCTGCCAATGATGACAACACTCTTTTTCGGATCAAAGTTTTTTGCGTCTTCTTCGCTGTAGAATGGTTTATGCCAGTAGCCTTCCTTGCCGATCAACTCGCGAAAGTTGGTTGAGGGCATATTCCCAGTGCAGAGCACGACATAATTTGCCGTATAATTTTCCGTCTTTGCTTCTATCAGGAAATTTTGTTCGTCTAACGACTTTACATCAATAACTTCGGTATTTCGACGAAATTCCAAAGTAATGTCGAGCTTTATGGCTTCATTTTGAATTTGCTCCGCGCGTGATTCCAGATATTCGCCGTATAAATGGCGTGGCGGGTAGTCGGTATGCAAGTAGCTATTGAAAAGATTGGCGCGATTCTCGGCTCTGCAAAATACCATGAGGTTAAATTGAATTGCCAGATATCATCATGAGTTGAGGCAAGTGGATGTGAAGAGATTGTTCGAAAATGAATCTCGTCCTATCTATTTTTGCTTCTCTTTGGAAGTAAAACACTATTTAGTCCGATTAGAGTACCCGCAAAGTAGGCATCTTGCATTTTAACTGTGTTCAATACAACGGTTGCTGACGAGCTGAAGTAATCATGGTTAGATATGTCTCGGGGTTTTCCCCAACGTGAGTTTGATTTTTTCCATAAGATATTCTGAGCATAGACACCAGCAATATGTTTTCATCCAGGAAAAGTCAGAATCTCTCCCTGATGGTAGGAAAATATCTATTTTTGAATTAAAATTTTCACTAAAGATGGAGAGGTTTGAATCGGTTGGGACCGCACATTCTGCTGTCTACTATTTAAGATTGTAAGGTTGCAGATAAATCCCACTAATAAAATTTTGCTTTAGAGCACAACGATTCATTTTCATGCTTCATTTGATATAAATTCATTAGATATCAATAAAAATGATGAACATACCCGGAATCTGTCCCATACAAACCATTGGTGAGATACTTTGAATCGAAAACAGCAGTCATTATTTTTTTCGGAAAGTTCACCAAATGACAGTCGTATGGCGTGGAGTACGGAATGCCTGGACCAATCGTGTTATTCTTTTCAAAAATGCGAATTTCGGCAATATAAGGATTATTGGAAACTTCGCTTGCTTCGCGCATGTTCTCGTAAAGCCTTAGGCACATTGCCACTGCTGCAGCTCCACCACCAATGATCGCTATTTTAGCCGGCATTTCTTTTCTTTGCAATATATGGCGTTATAATGAGTTTCTTTCGTAGATGAAGATGTAATACTAAAATTATCAACGTTGCTTCACTTGACTTGAAAACATCGGCGATACTACTCAATCACATAAAAATGATCAAAAAGAAATGAACTCTAAATTATAGTAACGCCGTTAATAGTTCGTAAATAATTAGGTGATATTATTATATTCGAATATTTTGAAAGCAATCCTTAAATGGCATCAGCATAATTCGAAAAAACGATAACAATATCGTAAACAGTTTTAATCAGAACTAGTTTTAAGATGACGCTAATAAGTTGTTGGTGCCAAACGAAGGAACAAAGTACGATCAATAGCTGTCAGTTCTGGTTAGTTAACACCAATGAGCGATAATTGTTGAAAGACAAGTCGGCAAATAGTATTACGTAGTCTGTGATAAATTTTGAAACGCCGTAATTTCAAGTGAATTTACAAAAATCTGCAGAAGAAAACATAAAAACATGCAGCTCACTACCTAAAAAGTGAAAGATATCACGTTGTATATGTAGTCATTTAAATTGTAGCAAACTTGAAGAAAATGTGATACGTATGTTACTTTTTACTGTTATTAATTTATGGACATTTTTCGAGTGTTTAGACAAACTCTTTGGGCTAAATTAATAAGACTGAAACGATTGCATTTGAACGTTTCATTACAGAGAACTCATGAACCAAAAAAATGAAACTTGGGATAAAAATTGTAGTTGTCCAGTTACATTCCTATATAATTTCAACAAATTGGTTACGTGGTTCAGAAATGGTAGTATTTGAAATCCACTAGTAAAATGCGCAATTACTTATTGGACAACCTAATATAAAATAGCAGGTTAAAAATTACATCAGTTTCTACGTACGAGCGACTCTGTTACGACTACTGACGCAAACACTGAATCGACGTTTGCGACCGAATATCGGACACGCCGACAGCGATTTAGTCGTGCACGTCGTCGCAGGTGTAAACAAAGTACGATGATGAACTCGGCAACTGACATAACCGCTACTGAGTCGTCGTCGCGTGCTCATTAGGACGAAGAGTTTGACATACAAAGGAATGTCGAAATTTGGTCTTAAGCACTAGAAAAATACGATATAAGGTTCGCTGTAATATTATCATAATTGAACCAAAGGCAGTATTTTTTCGGAAATTGATATGCAAACATCGTGAGTACCTTTGGCTCACTTAACTTCTTAATTCATTGTTTAACATTTACCAGTAACACCTAAAATGCCAGCCCCAGTGAGTAATACATGACACAGGAATATTTTAGGGAGCACGTTCAGTAGATATGGGTAAAGTTTGTAGTAATCCTACAGGATTTTCAGTTCTTCTCTTGAAGATGTATGCATTCGTGTTTGAGGATATGAAACATAATCGCTGTGTATGCATATAAAATTTGATATTTCCAGTTTGCGACCAGCGGTTTTTCCAAGGCGCAGAAGAAAATGTAAACAAACAGTTGATTGAAATAAAGTGAAAATCGTTTATAGCGGTCGGATTGGGCCGGTCTTCAATTTTTAGCCTCCGATATTCTGTAATGGACAAAAATCGTATATAATGGCAATTCGCTTATACCGGCAATTATACACCAGTCGACCTATTATCGATATAAACGATTTTCGCTGTATCTTCACTTTTTGAAATCAGCTTACCTCTGCTGCCTGCCAGCTCTGCTTCCCGCAGTGAATGGTAAACCCATTTTACATCCCAGATGTATGCCTTATTGCACCAGAATAAGAGTATGCACCTCCAGTAGTACAGTTTCAAGAACTTTCAGTATGAGTACAATTCTTCGTCGAGTTATAATATAATAAAAATGAGGCGTCCTTATCTGGCTACCTGTCCGCTTTTCTTTCTGTTGCAGCTTGCAGTTTTCCCTTCCGTATAAAGTTCACATTGAGCGGTGCTACAAATAAAACAAAGTAGTTGTCATATTTTTATATATTTACTTGCCATACAACGCTACCAAGCAAAAGTGTTGTCAGTAGTATCGCCTTAGCAGCCGATTGGGCCGTGGCGGCGAAAAGGACTCGTACCTTCATCAGATACGAAGACGGGTGGAAGTTTTAAACAGTGCTGCGTTACTCGCATTCTTTCAGTTATTCCAACCCACGTCATCCTCGTATTCTCCCTTTGTCAGTGCCACATGATTGAACACATGGTTAGCATTCTTTTTGCATAGTAGTTGTCCTTTCTAGAAATTTTTGCGCTTGGTTTTTTCCTTGATATTGTTTCCGCAGTCTGATATATTGCTCGGCGCTACAGAACGCTTAATTGCAATGGAATAATGTTCACTCTTCCTGCAGTGCTTTTTAAGTTAATAAAGTTGCTAAAGGCTTAGCAAATGCTTTACTACTATTTATTTCGAAGAAAATAACCTTATAGGTATAGAGAATCGGATTCTAGTCGCCTTGAAAAGTACCAGAATATTATAGTCATAGTTAGTCTCGTCAATCCCAGTTTTTGTCAAGCCTAAAAATGTTTATCTTATTTCGATACTCTTTTAGCTTAGATATAAATGTTTAGCATATGCTCGCTCCCAATGTCTTGACACTCGAAAGTATCAGTTAAAAAAGTCTCAAAGTGGTGAGAGGTTTTTGAACCGCGGTGTCGTATTGAAAGTAAATTAAATATGTCTATTGGGGTCTTTTATCGAGCGGCTGACGATTTTCAAATCTTTAGCACTGCAATCCAGTATGTAAAAGATATTCCTATCGATTGAAATATATTTTCCATTTTAGTGTCAGATTGTAAAACTGTTGGCCAAACCAACACCATATTTCTGCTTCCCGAAGCTGCTCCTGTAATGAAAAAGATGAAGAAGAGTAGCAGTTCTGCTTTTTACTTCATGTTTGTCCTTTTAATTGGAGCAGCGCATGTTGTTGAAGGAGGGAGAGAAGTCGAATCGGACGCGCAAGAGAGTACGAGCGAACAAAGTCCACGAAAGCGTCGATTTGATTCAGAGAGTTTCGAAAGACATGTATTCGGACGAGAACTAAGCAGCGTTGAACGAAGATACGGCGGTATATTAGGGTTGAATGGTGGCGGTGGCGGCGGCGGCATCGATGGCCCTCCTCCAATGCCTCCACCTCCGTTTTACGGCAACCAAAAAAGATGGAATAACAACGGTTGTTGCTATTACAATAACGGATATCGCTACAGATACAACTACGAATGGCAGCAGTGGGGAAAGAAATAGTGTGACGTCACCGTGATTTTAGTGCCCTCTAATGCATTATCCATTCGATAATACTTTTTTTAACTGCGTGCTGTAGATTTCCATCAAATCAACTGAAATGGAAAGTAGTTTTAAAGCGCCCTACCTTTCGCGGAAAAAGCTATTAAAATAGCAGTTCAGGAAATAATGGTCAATTATAGTCAATCGAACAGTTTGCGCAGGCAATAAGGTTTACCCATCGTGCCGTAAGATTCGTTCATTCTAAAATACTTTAGAACTTTCCGGAATAGTTTTACAATGGACCGGTTTCACATCGCGTACTTTAGCTAAAGTCTTACTTAAGGCCTATCCTTCATCATTGCGTAAAGTCCGACTTTAGTTAAAGTACGCGATGTGAAACCGGCCCAATATCCTACTTTGTGACACCTGCTTTAGTTTCTTTTAACGATTTCATAGATATAATATATGCAAATTTAAGGCTAACGTATTAATTTGTGTTTCTGCGCAAGTCCACCAAACAGTCAGTCGATCATCAGCAGTAAACAGTCACTTCATATTTTCATCTTGTCCGCCATACTTTATAGTGCGAATGTGAAGGGATGATTGTTAAGTTTCACATTTTGCTCAGTTTGGTTATCTTCAAGAGATTAGTTAAATAAACTTTATTTACGGCGATCTTCCTTGCCGTAGCACTTAAAAATTGTTCGTTTCGAAATGTTGACTGTCAGTTATATAATACCTGTATCTCATATTATCCTATATTGGTTAAAATCGGTCATTGATAGGTTCGCTTTTCAAGTTTCATGCATCTTAAATAGTGAAGAAGTTCAGGGACCTGTTTCATTAAATTATCTCAACACTCACTTCTCAGCAGCTGAGTTAAATTTAAATCTACACAAAAAAGCGCTTTGACAACTTTAGGAGAGTTAACTCAAATCCACATACAAATATTTGCACAAAGAAGATGGAAACAGTTTCAGCGTAGCAATTCAAGTTCTTGTCTTCAGTGCGCATTTGTGAGCTATGATTAGTATCTGTTTTAGAAATATAACCGGGCTTCTCACAACGCATTTTCTTGACTGACAGTGTCAGGTTGTAAGCATCAACTTTGATGTGGGGGCAGGACTGATTTAGATTTGGCTTCGAAATAAACGAATTTTATAGAAGGTATCCTTGGGGAATTCTTTTCAATGTAACTTTCCGATGTCGATATTACTGCTCAACGCCACCTTAATATAAGAAACACGTTGATTTCATTCTCTATAATTCCTAGTTGTGAACGTACACCAGAAACTCATGTCCTCTTATTCATGAAGCAACAATGCAAAGCGCTTTCTGATGCATGCTGCCCAAATAATTCATTTTATAATTCATTAGACGCAGTGCACATCTGAAATGGACTTCCAAGGCTACTATTATATCGCATCCCGTATCGGGTTGACAGACTTTTGCGGAGCATTTCAAGAATGTATTTACGTATGGAACTAAGTTAAGTGAAGATTAAATGCTGCATATGGCTTAAATGGGTAGTTCTCTAAAGTGGTACATGCAACTACCACAATGTGTAGACAAAGAGAGCGATATTGATCAGATGAAAAAAGGCAAAAAAAATAAAATCAATTTTATCGAAGATGATGATCCAGTGCTTGTTACGACTTTCGTCCTCGTCGTGCTTTCCAAGCCAATTGCGAACTGCGAAGAGAGTTTGATCCAAATGTTGCATTCCACTGAGAATGTCGTTTCCTTTTTCCTGAAATTCAATATAAATGGTATGCTTTGAGTTATTGTTAACGAAAAAAATAGAGACTGACGGCCATCAATAGATTTTTATGGAATTCCAAAGGAGAAAATAAATTTATGCTCTTTGAGTATGCTAAAAGATAGTCCTCAAATATCCCTAATAACAACGGTATGCTATATTTGTTTCCTTAAACCGTTTAAAACCTCCCAACTATTTGCAGAGCTGCGATATATTTTTCAAAGACATTACGGATCGAATTTACATTTGGTTAAACATATCATGTCTCACTGCCCTACGAACTGAAAATAATTATTGAATTCGCTTTGCTCGCATAAACTGCTTGAACCTACTGCTTGAATTTACAAGCGTAGTTTTCTTTTTACATATTCATTTAATGCTCCATATTTGGGTAACGTTTCAAAGTTTCAAAGCGAGCAAAGTGAAGGGCGTAAGTTAATTTCACTGTTCAAAGTGGGCGTGATTGAACAGCACAACAAACGTGCAAGTTCAAATGAGGGGCTGTAAAAAGGTTAAGTGCAAATAGCAGCTCATAGCTAAAAAGGGAATGGTCACGACAAATTAAAAAATTGAAATTAAACACCTGGAATGTTCGGTCGTTAATGTGCTTTTGAACCGTAAGCTGATGCTCGCTTGCGACATTTTCCTTTAGTTGGTGCTTTGCATTGCTGCAAAAACGCATTAGCCATTTAGGAATCGACCATGAACGACTTGCTGCTCTCTCATGAAAATACGAAATGGTAACAGCGAGTAAGACAGAAACTGCACAGATGATCAATTCCAGCAGAATAAAGATGCCTGAAATATAAAATGTTAGTACATTGAATGAAAAATATTCAAAAGAGAAATTAATTCAAAGAAGGTCTCCATGTCCGTCAAAATTTAGTGATAAGTAGCTTTTTATGAGCTAAATGTTCACTTTAGCTGTATAATAGAGAATTCATCGATTATAAACTGCACTTGAAAGAAATTAACGAACACGAATCGAATAATTTAAGGATGTACTGTTCTATTTGAATAAACTTTGGATCGGAATTGCGAGAATCGTTTATTACTAATCGATTCATTAATGTCAGCGATTTAATTAAGAGTAAGCAATGGATAGAATGAGGATATGTCTAAAATGGGAAGTATCTACTTCTTCCCAGGAAATCGATAAGTGCCCATCTTAAATAAATATGATAAAGATCAATATCTTATGTGCATCCTACCGAGAATTGGCAGTTTGGTTCCTTTCGGCAAAGTTGTAGTAACCAGGCTTAAGATGACCGCGAGGGTCAACAGCGAGGTTAAGCCTAATGTCACCTGAAATTTATATCATAATTGCTATATTTGTTAGTTCAACTTTCTTCTTGATTCTTTAACACATATCGGAAAATTTTCAGTTTTTCTCTATTACAGCTTGACGCTTAAAACAGTAAGTCGCCCGCTCGTCACACTTAGATGTTAATCCACATAAAATAATTGGACAAAGTTGGGTTATTTCTGCTATACAGCTTTTAGACAAGCTCAATTTTTCTTGACAAAACAATCAAACACAAGATCTTAAATAGGGTGATCCTGAAACTTGATGCGAAAGAACGATAGCAAAATCTAAATGATTTAATTAATTCTTACTCTTTCTTCGCGTTCTCCCGTACTGCTAAAAGGTGCAAAAATGCCAGTAACACTCAGAGCAGTAATAATAAAAGTAGGCACTATTATCACCCAAATATAGTACGCTGATTTCCTTCTGATCGATACAAAATATCGTACTTGTCTATAAATTTCTTCTTCATCAGCCCATAAGCGAAGTTGATCAGTGGTATTGACTGTGTAAGGTAATATTTCCCATTCAGTATTTTGCTAAAAAATATTTATTGCTTTCCTTGTGTATAAAATAACCTTTTAAGGGTTAAACGTAAGAGGTCATGATGTTAACTGAAATCGTATCTAAATTTTTCATCGGTTTTGACGGTGGTAGCTGGTCGATGAGGCAAGAATTCGACTATAGCGTGTTTAAGAAATTGCTTTCCAGAATGGTTTTTCGTCTTCTTCCCTCCTCCCGCCCCGATCTCATCTCAGAACTGAAAAGTTTGTTGGAATTCAACACATTAGGAAGCAGTACCAGATCCGACCGGCAGAGAGAGGCAGAGAGCGTGGCGACCAAGTGGGGATATTTTTTCGAGCTCAGGGACAAAATTCCGAGGATGCCGATATGGGATACTGGGAGGAACGCGCATCCACTATATTTCATGAATCATTGCAGCAACAATCTTAATTTTCCCGTCTTGCAAATCATGCGCTCCCAACCTATCATGATTATCTTTTTGAAACAGAAGAAACTTAGTATTATGATCTTAACACTTACGTGCGGCCCTGCACATAAGCTCAAAAATATTAGGTTAGTATTATGTCACTTAAACTATAAGTTCACACAAGTTAGCTTTTTCTACATCAAATTATCAAATTCAAGTAAGATTAATTCGCAAACTGAACTAGTCTGTAAACAAAGGCACAGTAGTCTCGTTTCTCTTCAACGTACTAAGAAGCATACGCGCATGAAAATAATTTGCTGTTAAAAATTTATGTGCAATTTTAAACTTGCTCACATTAACTGGCAGAGTGTTGCTCATAGCAACGTGCTGAAATTGGACAAATTTTGACGGGTAGTTTCCAGAGCTGATTTTTATTATGCAGGTCTGTGAATCAAACGGAAAGTCATCGTTTTGCATGGGACAAGAATTAGTTAGAAGAAATATATTTGTATAGTCGACATCTCCATTATAATGAATTCTGACCAGTGTGTCCTCCGTTTCAATGAATTGTTCAGATTGAAGGCTGAAACATGTACACGAATCTTTTGTAGCGAGATAATAATTTACAGGTGAGCGGCTGAAGGTCAGATGATCATTTGGATAATTGCTTGGCTCAGTACTATATTTTTTCCGTTTGGGTAGTGGAAACATGTAGCTTTGTCAACTCGTACTGAACGAAGGAACTATGTTTTCACCCAAAACCCCTCGATACCCGCAAAGGTTCTAGAATGATGGCTGCAAAAACGTTAGCCATGGGGTGCATACATGCATGAATGCTATCGTTTTTGTACCTCTTCGTCATAATCCCCATATCGGGATGCCAGACTTGCTGCAGGTAAGCTCGTACATAATCAGTTCCGTTAAAATCAGCCGGATTCCACGTTAAATATTCGTCTGTCCAATTCTAAAAGCATTAAGCTGTAAAACATGAAACAGTTTGATTGAGGATGCCAATTTTAAGCCGAGTTGCTTCAAAGGAAATTTTAAAGAGAACTAATGTTATCAGCCGCCGACAGAACTTTTTGGGAAGCAGCTTGGAGGTATGCAATGTACTCCTTAACGTAGCAATTGTAGCTGATCTCTGGAATATATCTGATGCTAAGTTATGTGCACTTATCACTTTTTTGCCAAAAGTCTCGACTCTTCACCGGGGTGGAATAAATTTGGATTGTATGGAGGGAGTGCATACACCCATCAAGGCATTCCCCCACAACTATTTTACAGTGGAATTCACTTATAGCGGTTTCGCTTATACCGGTATTTCGCTTATACCGGTAATTTTTTCCGGTCCCAAAGTATATCTTCCCATACAAATAAGTTCGCTTATACCGGTAATAGAATCGGCAAACCTGTCATCAGAAAATGGATTAATTATGATCGATTCAAGATACATAAATATGCTAAAAACACTGTTTCAGTATTCATAATCTGACTTCACTAGATAACACGCATGTTAGCTACGCTTCCTGATGTCTAATAACGCTAAAGGAGACTATACTTTTTGTACTAATATTTCGACAACAATGAGAAAATTTCGCTTATACCGGTAATTTTGGCCGGTCCCGCAATTACCGCTATAAGTGAATTTCACTGTATGCCTATTCGCAACTTCAGAATAGCAACATAACCACCAAGAATGCGTACATGCGTGTATTAGGAGAAAAGCTGAAATGTTATATGAAAGTTGTAGTTTGCCTTTTACCCGTCCCTCCCTAAACGCTAGTCTGTGCGACTCAGTAGGCGCAGCTGCTCAGCAGCTGACTGTGATTATCTGCAGGATACTTTTTTCTCGCGCTCTGCGCGAGCCTTCTTCTCATCGGGCCAAAGTGTCCCGCGTGAATAAGACGCACCATGTTTTCGCATGGAAGCAGACGTTCGCAGGCGCTAGAAATGATCGGCTCGCGAGGTTTTCGGGGTCGCTGATTCGAATGGAAGCATTCGAATT
>NIUQ01002864.1:0-19956 GCA_002796945.1 Plectus sambesii
ATTTTTTATTTAATGGATATATTTGACAGAAAAAGCGACTAAGACCGACAGTTTTATATGGAGATTCTAACTGCATACTTTAAAATTTGAGAATTCACGAAATTCCAAGAGATATGATGTCGCCAAACATTTTCTATGGAGAAAATTTTCAAGGCTCGGTTGCGTAGCAACCTAAGTCCTCGACTCCAGTTGCGTAGCAACCGCTTTGCTCGTCGCGATTTTTGACCAATCAGCAACTCGTGCGTTAGACGCTGTGGACAGATCCTCGACGCACTAAATGTGACGTTCTTTCCAGTACTAGTCTCTTTCGATAACTCGATATTTATTGAATATAGGTGGATTTCGGTGTATTGCATTATTTTTGAGATATTCTACATATCACTGCGATCATTTAGCGCTGAAATTTGCTGCTTTTGGTCAACTTTTCAGCTCTGTAGATGTTTCTGCAGTGCGGCTTCGGATTGTGTCTATGGGGATACGTGGCGCGATAAACAGGCGCGCAGTTGCTATCGAAGCCGTACGCATGATTGCGACTGAACTTTGTGTTCGTTCCTAATTCGCACAGTCAACTTCTGACACCGCTGGGACCTGTTTCTTAACGCTATTACAATCGCAGAATAACGAAAATTGTAGAATTCTAAGCGCGGTAATTGGTTGTTTTACGATCTATTCCAGTTATTTCTGGTTCTTTGGCCAAACACCACGCTTGCAATTACGCTATTTGGCTCTTCTGCGATTGCAATAGTTTTATAAAAATGATCCCTGTACAATGCAAGGTATCGTTAACTCCATATTACCGTATACTGTTGCAATAATTATTGAATGACTCTGTTATTATTGGATTGAAGATATCGTAGCAATAAAACAGCGAACTATCTTTATTAGCATGATCACTGTCACAGCGAGAGCAAAGTGGGAAACGATGATCGTTCTCACGCCCTAACAATAATATCTTTCACCTGAAGTATAGGTGCAGTTTGCAAGGAATAGTAACTGCAGAGCAGGTGAATTGCTGAGTTTAAGGAACCTATCGAAGCTTGTCCATATTCTTTTCACCCTCGTCTCACTGGTACTGCTAATATAAAAATACGCTCCTGACCGCCCGACAAGCGCCGCACACGCAGGCTGAGACGTTCTATGAAAGTGGGAGTCGTAAAGTTATCGAAGATTTCAGTTTAGCATTTCTTTCGTTGAACATCTGTTACTACTTGTTAAGCGATTAAGTGAAATGCTTTTGCAATGCTAAATTGATGGTCATTTGCATTAAAATCCTCTCTTTTGTGCCCTACATCGTCAAGTTTTTATGCGTCCTTATTCATTCACGCAGCAGAACAAGCGCATTGCAAGCGCCTTGTAGAGTTTTATAGGCGGGATCTTAGAGAGGACGACGATAGCAAAATAACCTACGCCTGTAACTTTAAGCGCGCATTGCACGCGTTTACGTGTATGTGACGCGATAGCGATACGATGTAACGCAAACAGATCACTAGAGCAAACTCTCTCAGCGTCTTGCGCAGTTGAGTAGTTAACTCTCTCTCTTTACTTTTATCCTTTTGCTGCGCTATGGCGGACGCATCGCCATCTGGAAAGCCAAAGCCAGGACGCCTGCGAGTGCAGTGGCCTCCTCCACCCATCCCAGCGACTACCATACTAAGGCCAAAGCCAGTTAATCAAAATGAAGCAGGGAACGAAAAACAAGATCAGCGCGCTGCAATTGATAATCCCGTCCAAAACAACCCGCCTCCCGTACCAAATAACCCGTCCCCGGTACTATTTGTTCCTGACCAAAGAGAAGATGGTGAGGAGAACTTATAAAGAGAGTTGAAATCAATACTTGTACCTTTAGAACATAAAGTTGAAGAGACGCAAGCAAGACTAGACAATGCACGCCACCAGCCGCCAGCACCTCAAGTCCCCACAGACAAGGTACTGAATTCCTTCAGAAATAGTCTTCTAAAACTAGTTATTGTAACTGTTTTTATTAGAATTTGGGGAAGTGTAACGATTGTAATAGTAACAGTTGCAATCAACAGAATTTGCAGAGAAATAGGTTCGAGGTAGCTCTGAATGCACGCATGGTTAAACGAAAGCCTTGACAGAAAAACAATGCCCATATATTGCCCTCCGACCGTCGAAATTATCCCCTCTCCTTTTCTTAGGACTGACAGTTGAGGGACGGGGATGTTCCGCGTTAGTGACAGGATTCATTCTTTTGGGCCAAAGGGTATAAATTAAGCCGAGATACTTTACTCTTTCGATTATTTGTAGTACGCCATCGGTACAAATCACAATAATGATATTGCATTGTTTGTGACTGAACATTTTCTTGTTTAGTGGATGCCGAAGAAACGAAAGAATATTGAAAAACTTGGTGAAGGAGCTTTTGGTATTGTTTACAAATGTTGCGACACTGACTCCCTTCGTCTGTTTGCCGCCAAGGAGACAATTATGCGCGACCAAGAGGTAATGAAAGATTTTAAAGTCTGTGCTTGAAATCCTGGTTTTCTAAGAGAAGATTTTCATAACGAAGGCAAAATCGAAAATAAATACGGTACCAACTGCGATCCTAATTATTTTACTGTGGTTATGCTAAGAATGTTACAGTCATGTTTCGTGCCCTGAAATGGAAGCAATTTTTAGAACATGGAAATAGCTGAAAACGAAGTAGAGCGTCTGAAATGTCTCAATCACAAGCATGTCGTGGAATACTACGGCAGCGTGAAAGAACGCAATGCGATCGTCATCTACATGGAATATTTCCCCGCTGGATCGCTTCGCCATATGATCGATAATGTCGGTGCATTGAAGGAAAGTACAGCGGTTGCCTATATTCGTCAGATCCTCGACGGACTTGCCTACATTCACTCAATGCTCATTCTCCACTGTGACTTGAAATGTACGTAACTCGACGCTCTGTCTTCCTCTTTTATAAATCTTTTGGAATATGAGATTTTTCTGAGTATACGTCCCATAAGCTGTTCCTTTGTTCATTTAAGACAACGCTTCCTGCTCTTATTATCACCTTTCCCGGAGGATCTGACTCTTGGGTGGGAACGCTGCGCCAAAAGAATATCGAGAGACCAACTGAGGGGTATTCAGAAAAATCGTTAATCGTCAAGAATGTGAGCACATCACTTGCGAATAGCTTTTCCAGTAGACTACTGATGCAGTAGCTTGAATAATGAGTCAGAGCTATAGACATTCGGCAAGCAATTTACAACACTGAACTCTCTGGGTCTCCATTCTCACTGAGCGTATTTAACTGCTGCTGTTTGTTGTTCTAAGTATTGACTCTGCGCTGTCCATTTGACAGAAGACAATGGAAAATGATGACACATTAAACTATGTGTTCTTCAGCCATTCTCGTGTATTCCTAACGCTGAACCTATAGAACTATCACTAAAGAATAAAGCGAGCCAGTAATGTAGGAACAGTTAGCAGTCAAAGTATTGTATTTCGGAAGGAATCAGATAGCGCGAGAGAATACAAAGTAAAGCACAGTGAAGATGATATGTTATCATAAACTGTTCGAAATTTTTAACAGGAAAAATACGCCTAAATGTTTAAGTCTATAAATATGCTCTAGCTTAGGTTTGTGCTTTGATATAAGTTGCTGTTGCATCATCATCCTAATAGAGGGTGAAAATCGTCAGTATAGGATCTGAAGCGAGCGTGACTATGGAAACAAGTGACTTTTCAGGCGACAACCTGCTTCTCGATGGTCATGGGAATGTGAAAATTGGCGATTTCGGAATAGCCGTACAAATGTGTCTCAACAACGGGAATACCGTCTTTATGGAGGGAGCCGTCGGTGGTGGCGGGACGCTCTTCTGGATGGCACCCGAAGTCATTCGCCAAGAAAAATATGGCCGAACTGCTGATATTTGGTATGAGAACTTTCAGAAAATGAGTGTTCGCTACATTATACTTCACTAAAAACTAAAATGTAATAGGATTATGATACTCCGTTAGCTATTAGTTTGTGTTAGGCGCAGTTGTGTCCAAGCGCTTATAGCGTGTTCTAAACGCTATATAGCAGAATGGAATGTGTCATCGCGGTACGGTTAGCAGTATTTTAATTCATCACATTCTATGAGTAAATAGTATGACAATTTGCAGGAGTTTGGCATGCACGATTGTCGAGATGCTGACGACGTTGCCGCCTTATTGCAAAGAGTACTCGTCAGAAGCGAGGTTTATGGGCGCAATGTGTACGAATAGTTTGTCATACAAAGCCAAAGAAATTGTGCCCAACGCGAGCGTTCCTATGCAGCTGTTCTTGTCTCGTTTGTTTGTTTACAATCCTAAGGCCCGACTGCGCTATGGAGCAGATGCCAAGGAGAAGTTTCAGGAAGAATTTCCTCCTTAAACGGAACTTCGATCACTCTGAACTCTGGAACCTTTTCCTCTAAAGTGCAGTCTATAGACGCGTTTGGTCTGCCGATGCCGATACTGTACCGATAGTGCTTTTAATTGCTGATTAAATATTAATACTGATTTTGAATATCGATAAATAATCAATAAACGGTATTTTGCGAAACAACAAGCTGCTCATTGCGTTGATACTTTTGATTTAGTTTGCAATTGATATGCCGTGTCCATTACGCTGACATATTTTGGCTTCCCCACTTTGCATAGCGCATGGCTTTTCGTGTTAGTGCAGTGTTTGAGAAAACAAACAAATAAAAATCTTTCACAATATTGTACAACATCGTTACCAGTTTCAACCAAGAGCATTGTATAACACAGTCGGCACTGCACATGTACCAATTATAATAATGGAGAATAATAAGCATGAAAAACAAGAGAAATAAATAAAACGATAGTTTTCATTTAACCTACCTATTTAGGATAAATAAAGAGCGCCGTAGAAGGAAGCCAATTTGAATATGGCAGTGTAGATCAGGGTAGTCGCTTAGTGGCTCATAATGGCAAACGTATAGGCGCTATATAGCATCAAAACAAACAGCTCGGCTTACAACTGTATCGAACTGTCGTCACTTGCGGATCAAAAACAAGGTCAAATAGAAGCAAAACTAGCATTATGGAGATATTATGTTCAAAAACAAGTTGGTCGGTATGCACAAAACTGAAATTTAATATATTGAGGCAAGTTGAAGATGAAGAGAATAAAATGACGCCAGTTGAAGTCACGGTCTTTGCGCTCGCCGTTGATTAAATCTATTTTGCAACATGACCGCCAAGAAATTCTACCAGGAACCTGCTTGCTCTATCATACCGCCTGCAACCAGTGAACGACCCTTCAACTCGCAATGACTTCTCCCCGTGAAAAATAGCAATTTTGCCTTCTGGATGAACACTGCAATCATGTGCTGTTCTTCTGGCTTTCGAATTCTGCCGCTGGCATAGATAAGATAATGGTGAACAAAAACTTTTCGACGTATCTTTTCTGTTTACATTTATTAACAGATAATGATAACAAAGTGTCGTTGTACTGAGCTGAAAAACATCGCTGCGCCTCTCATTGAATGGAAAAGTAAATTAATGATAGGCCATTCCATTGTCGTCTGGTTGCGTGTATATTTCATCTTGATATATGTTCAATATGAATCGGAAACTTATTCAATTTCCACGGTCCTGCACTGGACAAACAGTAAAGCGTTTTTCGCATTCACGCTCGTTCAAAATTTCTGGAGAAGCGCTCTCAACGACGATTGAAACGGTTGGCTGTGTAGGAGACGAAGCGAGCGTCGGTGCGCTGTCCGATCTCTTGCCATTCAACGCAGATTCTAATGTTTTATAACTATTGTGCGTTGAAACGTGTTCACTCATCCATCCATTTCGATCGATAGCATAAATGGATGAGTTAGACTCGTCGACAGTTTTCTCAGATGTTAGCCACGAATTAACACTTTGGATGTCGTCAAGAGCTTCATAGGACTTGACAAGGGCGTCGTCGAGCTTGTTTTCGAGATTGGGTATGATGAGAGCGGCGAGACGGACGACTTCCAATAGATTGTGGAAGACGGGCTGTCTGCTAACCACCGCCTGCTGCGGATGCTCTTGCTTGGGATGCTGCTCGCTTTCGTGCAGTTCCCTTTTCCTCTTATCCTCGTCCAGCTCCAGCTCGAGCAGAACGCGCTCAAGTGCGCTCATCGCGTTGAAATACTTGCGCTCAATGCGAGCGTAGGTCGCCGTGTTGACTGTCGAGATGAGGGCCAGTCCAGACAAAAATATTCCTGCGAAAAAGGGACTATAGTGAATATTCAGTGGCATGACGTCGCCGAGTCCAATTGTGGTTAACGAAATAAATGAAAAGTAGAAGCAATTGCCGAGACTAAGACTGTTCGAGCCCGCATCTGCCGCTTCTTCGTCGAAGAAGAAAACAATCAGCGTCAGCACCATTAAATACATATAAGTCAGCAAGATGGCCAGAGACAATGGAAATGATCTCGTCAAATCTTCGTTGTATGGCTTATTAGTTTTTTCTTTTCTGCAATTAGAGTGTATGAAATACAGTTGCATCGATTTGGTAGACTTGGCGGTTAACTCATGACAGTAAGAAAGCGGCGGACGGCATGCTCTTGGATTGTAATATCTCA
The DNA here is from genome assembly GCA_002796945.1 of Plectus sambesii. Taxonomy (NCBI): domain Eukaryota; kingdom Metazoa; phylum Nematoda; class Chromadorea; order Plectida; family Plectidae; genus Plectus; species Plectus sambesii. The sequence goes on from NIUQ01002864.1 coordinate 6,564, forward strand.
AATTTAGATCTCAATTGGCTGCTGTTTCGAATATGCGTATTCAGCGCACCCTTTGAGCTGTACCCAGCGACGCCCGAGAGCCAATTTCACAAAGATGTTGTTATCACAACTTCTGCAATTTCAATTGCGAGAAGTACGCTGATTGGTACCTTGTGACGCGCGTGCAAATAACTCGCACCATGACGCCTTACCTGACCAGTCATCGTGTTTCCTTCAGTTATAATCGCAACATTTGTAATAACAACAGCTTTGTGAAGCTGACATATGCTCACGTACGCCGAACGCTGCAGGATAATCCTCCCTTCCGAAGAAGCAATAAATTTAAAGCGTTTTTCGACGATTTCAAGATTTGAAAAAGTCGCTTCCACAGCAAAGATTCAAACAAAAATTATCATTATCTAAACTTTCTCTATCATTACCCACTTTCACGAGCAAAAATTTTATACTCCTATGCTCCTCTGCTTCCATTGAACATTCTCAAGTTGACAGAAGAAAAAACTGCCTAAAAAAATGACAGGCTTTGTGACTTCTTCGCTGATTCTCTATCGAAAATATATCGCTTCTTTAACCCGTCATTGCTTCAATACTGTAAAATATAAGAGAAACTTACTGAGTTACATGAAAACGATTGTAGGTTTTTTCCAGCGCCAAGAATATCACGAGTCCAAGGTCGCGTATGACGATAAGCATGAGCGGAAGGCCGATCGTTACGTAGATAACTGTGGCGACTTTCCCCCACGTCGTCCGACAGGCAATGGTGCCGTATCCGATCGTCGATAGTAACGTCATGGCATAGAATGTGCCAGCTTGGTACGTCCAGGTAGCATTATCATCGTGTGTTCGGTCCAGGCTGCTCGTATATCCATCTACCGAGAGAGTTTTCAAGTAGAATTCCATTAAATGTTCAGTCATGTTCACATTCGATGCGAATGCTGATCGGTTCAGTGATGCAGCATAAGCAGCGATTGCCGACATCACGTTGGCGGCCGTGTTCGAGGTAACTTCACGCTCGTAACTGTATTCGATATTTTGAAAAACGACGCCTCCTATCAACGCATAGCAAACGAGAAGCAAAGTGAGGGCCAGATGCTTGACACCGGTATACTTAAACAGAATATGCAGATACCAATAGAGCCAATGAGTTTCGCTTGAGTGGCTTAGTTTTTTTAGTTCATCGATGAGATTATTATGAAAATCGAGCCTGAAAAAGCTCGATGTCGGCAGAGTTGCGGGCACGACTAAATCGGCGCCGCGTTCATTCAAATACTGCTCTATCATTTGCATTCGGAGCATTCGTTCAGAGACCAGTGGACTTGGTTGCGGCAATGATATGCTGGTATGACGCGACAGATTGCGCAGACGATGCAGCTCACCGAATGATAACTCATCCAAACGTGTCCTTCTTTCTGGTCGAAGAGCGTGAACAGTGGCCGAAAGCGGCATTGGTGGCAAAGTATACAATTCGTCCATAAATGTCTTTCTGCGCGGCCAAACTGCGTGGATAGTAGCAGCACATTGTGCGGGCAAAGTATTCTTTCGCATTCTTGGATATGGCACAATGTCATCGTCGGGTGGGAGAGGAATTTTTTCGGGGAGCGCTTCTTCGGATGAACAATGGTTGCGGCTCAGGTGCTCAGAAATAGGATGAAGTCGATGGTGCGTTCTTGTTGATAGCATATCACTTAAGAAAGAGTCTCTTCTCACTCGTTCGCTCGCCATTTTCAAAAGTAAAAGAAGTTCAGGAAAGTTTCGGTATTTGGCGCACAGACAGCATCGGCCGTTCAACCGTCGATCTCCAGTTATTGTCGGGTTGAATGCGATCGGAGGGAAGATGTTCGAACCCGATATTTGAAACAGATAAAGTGAATATGGTCTGTCCTGCGGCAAAACAAACTGCATTACACTGCACCATGAGACTACATTGCTGATAGCATCTACGAAAACATGATGGATGGCTGTTGTCTACTGTAGCTGTGTAGTACAAACAGTCGTCACCAGCATCAAAGTTTGCCCTGTCGTCAAAGTACAAACTTGGGCCGAAGGCTCAAAGCTTTCTGAATTAGTAGGACCCGTTCTGCACAAAACTATTATGTGCAAAGTCTATTAAATATGCAGGCTCTTTTGCAAGTAAGCTGCACTGATAAGGCGCGATCGAACGAGAATGTAACAATCTTAGGAGATTATTCGTTTATTATCTCTCACGAATATTTCAATGATTGTATCGCAAAACAAATCACTTTATTTATGAAACCGACAAACTGGCCTCTTGATGGTCGAGTAGCATTGGCTGATGAAGGTCATCCTCATTGTCGAAGCGCATTTTTTTAGTCATGAGGCTTTATGGCGCGACCATTCTTAATCATTTATCGTCAATTAGCGTGCAGATATTTACTATCCTGTCGAACATACAATTCCGCTGGTCAGTACTGTCCAATAGAGGGCGCTCCATTCTTTTCGCGAATAAAAGATAGGCGATCAATTGACTGACGAGTGACAGCTGATGCTGAGATAAAAGTACAAAGCAAACGCGCAATTGCAGTTTAAGGGTTTGCGTGGTGCATAATATATTAAAATAATCGAAGGGCTCATTTATACAGACGTCTTAGGATTTGTCCATATGGATATGCACATATTAATTGCTGTCGTCGTCCCATCATGTAAATTACCGCCTATCTTATGTTCGTAGATATAATGAACAGTCAGCGATGTCTTTTCTGCAGTATTTATAACTGGGACTACAGTATCGTGGCAATTCTATCTCCTATCATTTAATCAGAGATGCATTAAATAAGTATTGAAACACTGAATCACGGAAACAGGAAGCATTCCTTATTTTTGTATTCAAGCTTTTACGAATCTTTGCGAAGGTCGAGATATGCATTCTTCTTTAAAAAAAATCGATTTTGGGCACTGAAGCTCTTACTTAATTGCAAGTTCAAGTTGCCTTGCTCCAGTTTGGTAATTCTGTAAGAAAATATACAGATCTTCGCACCAAAATTAGACAGATCAGTATCGTTTTCTTTAGATCGTAATTCTTTAATGAAAACCAGGACGCTGACGATATGGGACGAATATACTATGACCTTGCGCGAGGGTTAAAATTTTGCGCTCAGCCACAACAGCGACGACAACTCGGTGACTCAGTCGCAAGGAAAATGGGATAAAGAGAAATATTGAGCAAAGTAAGATAGAATTAGAGTAATGTTGTAACTATTTTGACCCTGTGTAACGATTTTGCATTTGCGCGAGTTCTGCAATACTTTTATTCAAAAGCACTAATGTCCGAATTTTTCATTCAAGTTTCTCTGTCACAAGATATGATACTTGAGGTTTCTATGTGGAGGAATGTACGGTAATTTTTTACTTGCAGATTATTGTTTTAGTGCGTCGTGTCCTCGCTGATCGAATCTTCTGGAGGCCAGTCCGGTTCTTTCCTCTCCATCATGATCATTTAAAATGGCAGCTCTCAGCACAGATAAGAGTTCGCATCATCTCAAAACAGCTACCCCTTTGTGATCAACATCATGTTTTGGAAAGCCCAGTCAAATACAACGAACCACGCGCTGAGCGGGTGGCTGTCATTTCTATTAAGGAAGAACTTGTAAACAAATTTGGGATGCCAGATGATGCTATAAGACTACTGGCTCAAATAATGACGCGCACATTAAGTATAATACGAAATCTTTACTTTATATAGCTTTTCAATCAATTCAAAGCCGATGAATTACACTCATTATGAAATGATTGCAGTCTCGGATTCGGACGAAGCTTCGCCTAATACAAGCAATTTTCAGGAAATTAATTTCAGCAAAACTTGATATCATTTTGATCGGGAAATTGCACCCTTTTTATCATAACGCAATGTGAATTGAATTGTACATTTGAAGACATATCGTTATAGTTGGATTTGGTTTCCTCTTTTCGAGAGGGCATATTGAGCATTTAAAAGACTGAGAAAGGACTGTAAGACTTGAAAGGCCGCACTGAAACTACCAATAATTCTGAGTTCTTCAGGAAAACTAAACCGTAAATTAATGAAAATAATCTTTTATTTGTAAACAAAATTTTCATCACAACAAAACATCAACCGTGTCAACAGCTAGAAAATCATGATGACGATAGTGACGTTGTATAGTTATTATATCCATAATAGACCAGAAAGGGTAACGATTGAATCTTTATTTTGACCTTTGAATGTAGTAAAAAATCTTGGTGGAGAAATTGATCCGACATCGCCGTTGATAAAAGAAGCTCATACACGCATATGCATAGCACGCGCGAGGACACATGAGAACAGCATTTCGATTAGAATTAATGCAGAGTTTGAAAATTTGTAAGATTTCAGCATTGTTTCATTTTTAAGCTTCATTTTCAAGTTCTGCAGCGAAACCTCCCCGGAAAGCATAATAAATTATTTCAATAGTACTTCCAATGTCGTCGCGGTTCTATGTTAAAATCGATCGGATAGAAATCGGACCGGTACGATCTAACATCTCGTAGGGAGACATCGTTCGGTGTTTTGGATTCGGCTTTGTGGCGTTAAAATTTTTATGCCGTAACTTAAAAGTACTCCAATGTTTCAGAGATATAAGCAAAGAAAATGATACTGCTAACATCAATTCGTCAATTTAAAATTTTGTTATTTAATTAACATAAATAAAACAATTAAGTTAATCATTATTTCGATCTTTAAAGCAAAGCTAGTTAACTTGTTTTAACATTTATCAGCACTTTGAATACGGAGAGCGTTAATGAGCTTATTTTGCCACGTATGAAATATGGTCGTTTTCTTTTCTGCACGTTTGGTAAAACTTCAAATTTCACTTTGCGCTCAATTTCGCTTTTAACATTTGCTTTGCTAGTTAGCATGAGGAAACTGTACATTTCAGACATACTTGTTTCTATGTACAGAGCGAAAACAGTAGTTTCTCAGTTCAGATAGTAACATAGTCGTCTCCTAGCACATATAATGATGCGTTTGCGACTGTCTATGTCATAATGATCAAATATAGACTTTAATCGCTCGAATCAATACGAGCAGCTTTCAAAGAATTCATATCTTCAGCTAAAATATACCGCAGCGTATATTCGTTTGCTGAAACTTTCGCGACGCCCGACATTGGACAAAGGCATGCCATAGTATAACGGATAGCTAATTCAAATATCAGTTGATAGCGTGAATACTTCGTCTTGAAATATGTTGAACATGAATCAGAAGTATATTCAATTTCCTCGGTCCTGCACCCGACATACAGTGAAACGTTTTTCGCATTCTCGCTCGTTCAAAATTTCTGGGGAAGCGCTCTCAACGACGATTGAGACAGTTGGCTGTGTTGGGGCTGAAGCGAGCGTCGGTGCGCTGTCCGATCTCTTGCCGTTCAACGCAGATTCCAGTGTCCTTAAACTGTTGCGCATTGAAGCGCGATGACTCGTATATCCATTTCGATCGATGACATAAACGGGTAAATTACTGTTGTCGATGGCTTTCTCAGAAGTTAACGACCAATTGACACTTGCGATATCGTCAAGGGCTTCGTAGGACTTGACAATGGCATCGTCGAGCCGGCTTTCCATATTAGGGATGACAAGAGCGGCGAGACGGATGATTTCCAATAGATTGTGAAAGACGGGCTGTCTGCTACTCACCCCCTGCTTCGGACGCTCTTGTTTAGGTAGCACCTCCTTTCTCTTTTCCTCATCCACCTCCAATTCGACCAGCACATGCTCAAGTGCGCTCATCGCATGGAAGTACTTGCGCTCAATGCGCGCGTAGGTTGCCGTGTTGACTGTCGAGATGAGGGCCAGTCCAGACAAAAATATTCCCGCGAAAATGGGACTATAGTGAATGTTTTGTGGCATAATATCACCGAGTCCAATCGTGGTTAACGAAATGAATGAGAAGTAGAAGCTGTCGCCGAAACTGAGACTGCCCGACCCAGCATCCGCCGCTTCTTCGTCGAAGAAGTAAACGACCACTGTCATCACCATCAAGTACATGTACGCCAGCAAGATGGCCAGTGACAATGGAAATGATCTCGTCAAATCTTCACTGCTTGGGTTCACTTTTTTTGCTTGTCTGCAATTAAAGTATGTAAAAGAACAGTTGCAAAATTCACATACATAATTTCTTTGTGATGTTTTAAAACAAAAAACACGAAAATAATGCCGCCAGGTCGCTAAAATTTGATTTTTGTTAGGAGCTTCACTATATAAATGACCTACTTTCAGTTTAACTTTTGTGTAAGAGCAGTACATTATCAGGATAAATTCTTTAACAACATTAGATATTCAAAAATTGATGAGGTCAAAAAATAACGGCTAAAACTTTTTCATTTTTCCCCTTCATTAATACACCGCTTTTTTAACCCGTTGCAACATCAGTTCAGCAAAACAGCAAAGAGACCCTACCGAGATGCGTGAAAGCGTTTGTAAGTTTTTTCCAGCGCCAAGAATATCACGAGTCCAAGGTCGCGTATGACGATAAGCATGACTGGAAGGCCGATCGTTACATAGATAACTGTGGCGACTTTGCCCCACGTTGTCCGGCAGGCAATGGTGCCGTATCCGATCGTCGACAGCAGCGTCATGGCATAAAATGTTCCGGATTCGAACGTCCAGGTAGCATTATCATCATGCACTCGGTTCAAACTGCTCGTAAATCCATCTACCGAGAGAGTTTTCAAGTAGAATTCCGTTAAATATTCAGTCATGTTCACATTCGATGCGAATGCCGATCGGTTCTGTGATGCAGCATAAGCAGCGATTGCCGACATCACGTTGGCGGCCGTGTTCGAGGTCACTTCACGCTCGTAACTGTATTCGATATTTTGAAAAATGACGCCTCCTACCAGCGTGTAGCAAACGAGAAGCAAAGTGAGGGCCAGATGTTTGACCCCGGTATACTTAAACAGAATATGCAGATACCAATACAGCCAATGAGAATCGCTCACGTGGCTAATTTTTTTCAGCTCGTCAATAAGATGGTTGTGGAAAGCGAGGCGGAAAAAACTCGATGTCGGCAGGGTGGCGGGCACGACCAAATCGGCGCCGCGTTCGTTCAAGTAGTCCTCGAGCATTTGCATTCGAAGCATTCGCTCAGAGACCAATGGACCTACTTTCTGCATAGATACACTGGTTTGATGCGATAGAGTGCGCAAACGATGGAGCTCACCGAATGATAAGTCTTCTAAACGCTTCCTTTTTTCTGGTTGAAGAGCGTGAATAGTGGCTGGAAGTGGGATTTGTGGCATAGTATATAATTCGTCCATAAATGTCTTTCTGTGCGGCCAAACCGTGTGGATAGTAGCAGGGCATTGGGAGAGCAATATGCTTCGAATTCTTGCACTTGCTGGAATATCGTCATCAGCAGAGAGAGGTGATTTTTCAGGAAGCGCTTCTTCGGATGAACTATAGCTTAGGTTGTTCTGACCCGAATTAGGGTGATGAAGTCTTTGGCGAATATTCGATGATAGCATATCACTTATGAACGAATTTCTTCTAGCTCGTTCACTTGCCATTTTCTTAAAGATTAAGGAACTTTGAGAAAAGTTAGATGTTCAGCAATGAGACAGCATCGACCACACCGCAGTCGCAATCTGGTTATTGTCATCTTAAATGCGCGCACGTCATGAAGGTGAAGGGGTTTGAACTGGATTTTCAAAATATAGAAATTGTAAATGGCCTGTCCTGCGGCGAAACAAACCACATTACTTTTACCGAATGACATAATCCAGCATCGATAGTCATCGATTTCTAGAGAATGATTGATGAATGCTGTTTACCGTACCTGACTTGCACTCATCGCCTGAATCGAAATTCAAAGTCTCGTCGGTCTGATGCTTCAAACCGGAACTGAACTCTCAAAGTTTTCAATCGCGAAAGTAATTAACTCACACAAAATGTGGAGTTCTGCTGCTGTACAGAATATGTATGCGATAAACACATAAATTCTGAGTTCCTGTGGTAATGAACTGTATCGATAAATTTGGATCGGAGGAAGAGCTGGATAATTTTGCCAGATAGGTCGCTTGCTCTCTGACATTAAATTATTCAATGCATGTTTTGTGAGGCGTCTCAGATTGAAAAATAAGGGCTAGCAGTCTTCAGGCGATCGAGAAGCACTGAACGGTGCAGCTGGTCGTTGCCTTCGAGCTCAACATATTGACGGAATGTCCCGATGGTCGATGTCTCCAAATGATTACCAACGTCAATCAACAATTACACTTTCGCCTTTCGGTCGCACTTAATTATGTATCTTTTTCTTCTGTTGCTTAAAAATTCTGAATTTTAATATCACAGTCATTTTCACTTTTTTGTAATCAGATTTATTTGAGAAATAAGCTAACGTTAAGACACAAATTTTAGCGCTCTTATAAAATAAAGCTCATCAACTTGAATGGTAAGATTTTTGCGGAAGTATAGCCCTAAGCAAGTCGGCCATACTGACAACTTTTAAACCCGTGTCTATTCTGAACCTGTTGAATGTTTATTGACAGCCCGTCCAATTTTCATCACTCCAAAACGATGATTTCGTCTGACAATCTATGACACGAGACCTCTTGGTAACTGAAAAATTTCCTTTTAGCGTGTTTTCATAGTTCTTAGGCTGAATAATATACCACGAGTTGTTCTCAGCGGTCGTTGAGCCTTCCCGGAAGAAACTCGTAAACAGTTTTAGGAACCAAAGATTATTTGTCAGTCTTCACTTGACCACATTCAACATATCGTTTATTGTACGTAGTAGAGCAGATGGAGTTCACGATCTCCAGATCAATTTTATCGAGTCGCAGATAATGTTACGAGATGACAGACAGCGTTTTGTAATATTTCAAACACATATGAGGGTAGTATGCTAGTTTTTATGGCAAAAATTTCGAGTCGGTAGGTTGCGTGCGAGCGGAGTTATTCGAAAATCGAAGTGGCGAACAGTGTTCGCAGTTATACCAGCTTTTTTCAGCGGCTTCCAGTTGTGGTAAGTGTACACAGCTGCAGACATTTGTAGGAGGAGAATAGATAGGCTTTTGTGATCATGAGCGCAAAAGTCCACGGGCAACATTACTATGGTCTTCAGATATATTCACCTCTACACACTTACTAAAAGTCCAGGCCGTTGAGAAGCCTATAAAATTTCTACAGTTCAATATTTAGCAAAGTTCCTCGCAGCGTGCCGTGTCCTACAGCTTTTCAAACATCGCTTTCCTTAACAGCGCAATATGTTTGTGATGAATAATATGACACGTTTTACATGTGCATGTTATTTAGCTCTCATTAAACTTTTTAGTGCAGTTCATCCCGATCAAGATTGTGTTCTCGCTGAATGTCTACTTTGCTATGTTCCTGATCGTATTTTTGACATCCTCTTTAGTCCTAATTCTCGCTATGAACCGATTTCAGTGCAGTTTTTGCGTTACATATGATGATGCAATAGACCGAAGATCGTGGGGTTTGTTGTATTTTGTTCCGAGTTCTGCGATAGATTCTGAATTAACACATTTATAAAAGATGTAAGGCCGCAAAGTAATTCACAGAGAAAACAATATTTTTTGACCTGAACCAATAAAGTCTACATAGATCGTTGGATGAAGCACTCCCAGTGGTAGCGCTTGGATTGCGCAACTCAGTCGTGCAACTCGACGATGTTGCATACTGCCATTGGTCATCTCGCCATTGTTTGAAATTTGAGGACGACGTTGTCGCCTTCACAGAAACACTTTCTGGCGTTGTTTTCGTCTTGGTGTGACTTGGGATTGGTGTATTCTGTAGGACTGTTTGGTATTGGAGGCAGCCATACGGGATCCCCGTCTTGCGAATCAGAACTTCTTTTTGAGTCGTGACAAAAAGAGAGCGGGATGACTTGTATAATTTCCGCGATCCTCCTCTTAAATCTGCTTGATGCTGCGTTATACAGTTTTCCGATTTCATTATGTTCTTCAATTACAGGGCATATCAATACGAACGATGGCAGTAGTAAAAATTAAGAAGGTTAAAGCAGAAAATACCGCTGAGACAAGTTCCATACACTGTTCTTTGTGCATTTCAATTTCATAATATTTAAATTGCACCTTTGCGTGCTCTCTAAATCGAGTTCATTGTTTTCACACCAAAAGAATAATTCATTGTTTTAATGAAGTAGTTCATTGAAAAAACAATGAAAAGATTCATTGAAAAATCAATAACGTAAGTTGAAGTGCAAAACATTGGAATGAATATTACAATGAACTACTTCATTAAAACAATGAATTATTCTTTTGGTGTGAAAACAATGAACTCGATTTAGAGAGTAAAGCATATCGTTTGTAGATGGCTCCTATAACTGTGGTGCCTCAAGCGTGCTACATATTCGCCAAACTTTGAACGTCCAGGGGGTTTGTATACTGCAGAAACTGGTCCTTGAACTCGTTTTGGAGAATCATTCTGTCTCAGGCCGAATGTGAATCACGTGTCCGGATAGTCTAGCGACATTCCCAAAGCGGCAGACATCGGCCCACTGCACAAAGTAAGACAAAATTTGCGCTCAAAGGGGGCGCTAGGAAACGCAGCAAATGTCATGGACAAAAAATTAAATGAATGCACGAGCGACAGAAAGCACAGCGATATAACCATAATTTTGGATGAGAAGCAGCTACCATTGCATTACCAATGAAAGGACAAGCCGCCATGCTTCATGTCAACTCAAATAAAACTGACACTTCACGCCCTGTCACCGTTCCATAATCAACCGAGCCCTTATAGGCGCTACGCAGGATTCCAGCAATTTCGGGAGTTGATAATCAGCTACGAGTAAACGTGGTAATTTCGCGGAAAACGTTTATTACGGTGGACAGGATTTGTCAGTCGTAATTATTTTCAGCAATTATTGATGCATAATTGATTTCTCCGGAAAACCACAACTCTCCTTAATACTTCCTTTCCTTTAGTACAACAGTTCCGAGATTTGTGATATATTTTGGTTACCGATTGAGTTGAGGCTAGTAAAACTATGTTTGCATCTGTTACCTCGTGATCCGCTTGCGAGGAAAGAACGTCGTACGATATGCAGAAACAGATCCTTTGCAGAGGATAGTTTTTCGAAAAACTGGTGATTCTTCACCTTGCATAAAATACAGTTGTGTCAGTTTTAATCGCTGTCAACGCCATTAGCAGAAGTAAATTTTTCTATTCGTCGATTCCGACAGGTGATTGTTTTACTGCTGATAAGGAATACAAAATGAATCTCTCAACTAGCTTGACGATCGAATGAGAGGATACAATTCGAAAAAATGAACTCGAAACCAGAAACAGCAGTTATCCGCTTTAAAAGCTGATCGGTATGCGTCAGTGCGCGTCTCAGCGGTCCGCCATGCCCGTGCCGCAATTGTCGACTCAAAGGACCCCATTTGGTCTTGAGCGCGTTGTTTTCGCATGCATCTCTTAAAGCTGGTCGAATTCGGGACGGGACAATAGTAGTTTAGGCTCTTTTCAGCTCGTCAAAGCGGTAGTTGGCATTTCGAGCACATCGAGTGGGTAATCGGTTTGGGACGGCACGCGGCAGCACTCTTCGTGGATCGATACTCAGACCAGTTCAAGTGCAAAGTAGGCAAATTTGATTTCGTCGCGTTCGTGCGTCGATTGCAAGCGGGCCGCCGCTCGTGTGACTGCTGACGTTTGCTGCCACAGTCGGTGGACGTTAACATTGAAGGTGAGCACGTCGGAGCGGCACCGAACCACAAAGATGGATGTCCCTTAATTAATCGAAGTTCCAGTAAATTCAGTATTTGATCGCTATATATTCCTTTAGATCTTCATTTTCTTAACACTCTAATATTCATCGCGCCTTCCTTATCTTTCTCACTGCTATTCATCCCTGTACTATTAGTCTTTATACTCTTGAACGTTACGTTCTTTGATATAAGCACAGGAGCGTTGGCTGGGTTCTCGAGACCCTAGGGAAACCTCGGGTATTCCCGGATTAAGTTAATCCCCAATAATTTATGGTTACTGAATCCCAATTTCGCTCAAGCTTACAGTCCCGCCCATAAGTACTGCGGAAAGGATAGCGCGGACTATCCGTCGTGTCTGTGAACAAATGATAGACGATCACCTAACTGATATACGGACGGCTTCAAAATTTGTGCGCGTCAAAATGAGCGTGCTGTAGGCTGTTTATGTTTATGGTAACTTGAAAATTGCGTAATATTGAGAACCGCCTACGCCGTCTGGCTGTGAGCGCAAATCCGTTTTGTCCACTTGGGTGGACCTCAGCTGTCATCCATGAGTAATCGATGGCTTATGCTTTAGTAGCGGGAAGAATGGACGATCGGCGTAGTCTTTTCCGCAGTATCACGGTCAGGGCAGTATACTTCTGGCACGTTTGCTGGCAGTGGATCGGCGTTGATTGCTCCGTGCTCACCTCCAGTTCTGCGCATCTTAGCGATTAGCGCCTTTTGCTCAAGGCCTACTACCACTGACATGCTCTACAGTGTGCATGCGGTGTTTATTGAGTTTCTGATTGTCGGCTACAATTACGGTCGGCCTCTTGATGGACACGACACGGCGGTCGTCCTGTCTGCGCCGCCCCCCGACCACTGCTACAAAGGCAGGCAGCGCAGCTCTCAAGACTTGCTCAGTCTCCTCATGAAGAACTATAGTCGGTGAGATTTTATTAATTACAAACTGTATCCCACTGAATTATGGTGTCTATTGTAAGAATGTTGCCCTTACAGAGACAGACTGCGGACATTCAAGTTGTTTCAGGAGAATTCTTTGAGAGTGTATCAAAGATATATTTTCTAGGGTTTTTGATAATAAGGGCATCTGCAGGTGAAATTTCGTGCGAGCGTCAAGCAGTTGTACTACGATATTGTATTATTTTCCGCATTTGAGGCGCGTCGTCACTGAACCAAATAATTTAGTTAACTCATGGAATATTTTGAGAGCACTATATAGTACGTCGACGATACGCACAACGCAAAACGCTGAAACACATGAAAGCAAAATTAGTACTGTTACTCAATTCTGCGCACGGTATTTTCGACTGGAAAATCTCATATAATGAAGTAAAATGACAAGATTATATATCATTGTCAATGCAAGCTCATATAATTTGAAAAAATCTGAAATAGCTGAATGGCCCAACACGATTTATTCTTCACTAGCGAATAGTTGGCGTTTGGCATAATTGCGTACATGCGAGTAGGGCGTGGCAGGAAGGAGCATCGTCACCGTACATAAAGTATGAGCTTTCAGCAACGCGATGCCTGATGTACGACCAGTACAAGTAACGGTAGAGATGACGATACAAGACGTGACGGCGCTGTCCGTCATTACTGGCAGCGTGTCGCTGGACTTTTGGTTTAGCGCGCTCTGGAACGATAACAGATTAGCGTTCTCCCATCTCGACAGCTGCCGTCAGAAT